>PVJA010035646.1:0-21702 GCA_004027025.1 Myocastor coypus | reverse complement strand
CTGCACTTTGGTGGTGTTATGCTGTGTCTATGGGCGTTTGGTCTGGAGACTCCAAGGTGGTTCTTCTACAGAGGTTCCTGACTCTTGTGTTGGGGCTCTGGCTGCTAGCTTTTGTGAATCCTGGTGGATGTGGTCTGTAGGTGGAGGTGGAGCTTTGGGATTGAATAGTCCTGGTAGGCTCGTGGACCAGATCGGTTGCTAAATGGGCTACTTGATGGGTTCGGTGCTGCAGCTTGGGCTGGAGGGGGAAAAAAGGGGGGGGTGGGGAAAGGGAAGGCAGGCCAAGGATCTTGACCCAGCCGGCGGGCGGGCTCATCTCCCAGCGGTGCGGTTTGTGTCTGGGCTGGAATAGGAAGTTAGTCGCGGGAACACAGAAGCGGGGCAGAGGGGCGCAGGGAGCTTACCCGCAGCGGGCGTGCAGGCTCAGCTCCCAGTGGTGTGATTTGGGTCTGGGCTGGAACAGGAAGTTAGTTTGTGTCTCTCTTGAGATCCTGTCTTCCCAATTAATTGACAGTGGGATGTTGATTTCTGTTTTTGATGTCCTTCATCTGTAGATGTAGGGCTTTGGTGAGGTCATTACATCAGTGCCTCCCAATATTGTTACCCAAGAGAGAAAAAGTGATTAAAAACATAAGATCTCCTAGCTACAGTAGTACAATTACCAATAATGATAAAATCAGCAAAATTTAAAAATTGACAGCCGGGCGTGGTGGCGCACACCTGTAATCCCAGCACTCGGGAGGCTGAGGCAGGAGGATCGGTGCGAGTTCAAGACCAGCCTGGGCTACGAAAGTGAGCTCAAGGCCAGCCTGAACTGCATACTGAGACCCTGTCTCAAAAAGACAAAAAAAAAAAAAATTGACAAACTTTGGTAACTACTGGTTTTATACTTTAGACCATAGGAACAAAATCTATAGTTAACAGAACAAATGATAAATTGGGAGTTTGTATGCAAAGCGCTTCCCCTTGTTAGAGTGGATTTATCCTTTGTTCCTCTGAGCAGGCAGTTGCCAGGTTCTGGTACTTCACTTCATGTAGAGAGATGGGCTAGACACCTGGATTCCTCTGGCCAAGATAGTTACCCAGGGTCCTGGGCATTTCTGAATGGGTTACTGGCCCTGCAGTGTAGGGCAATGGGCTTGGTACCTGCAATCCTTGCCAAAATTATTTTGAGCAAAAATAGCCTGGAGGTATCACACTACCTCACTTTGAAATATGCAATAGATATACACTTAACAGACTGCATGAACTTGGCTAGAAAACAGACCCATGGACCAATAGAACAGGATAGAGAATCAAGAAATAAACTCATGGCCGGGGAGATAGCTTAGGGGCACAAGTGCTTGCCTGGCAAGTGCAAGGTACTGAGTTCGATCCCTGATCCCGCAAAAAAAAAAAAAAAAAGTCCTATTTGGGGCCAGGGAAATAGATCCATGGCACAATTGCTTGCCTGGAAAGTGTAACATCGTGAGTTCAAACCCCGGTCCTGAAAAAAAAAAAAAAAAAAAAAAAGAAGAAGAAGAAATAAACTTATATGTTCACAGCTCATTAATTTCTGACAAGGGTGTCAAGAAGATGTAACGAGAGTAGGACTGGCTTTTTAACAAAAGGTTTTGTGTATCCAGACATGGTGGTGCACATGTGTAATCCCAGGATTCATGAGGCTAAGGCAGGAGGATGGCCATGGGCTTGAGATCAGCCAGGGCTACATGGTGAAGTCAAAGGCCTAGACTACCTGGGGAGACAGACCGTGTCTCAAAGAAGTCTGAAAAAGGTTTTGGAACAAATGGGTTTTATATACAAAGAATAAAATTAGACTAATTTCACACCATGTCTAATTCACTCACTGTGAATTAGAATTACATGTAAGAGCCAAATATATGAAACTACTGGAAAAGAAACTGTTGATAAATTTCCATAACATTAGTCTGGGCATAGCTTTCATGGATATGGATAGATACTTTTTATTTTATTGAGATATTGTATCAGTCAGGGTTTTACTAGAGGAACAGAATAGATATAATATAAGGAATGGATATTAACACCAAATATACAATCTATAAGAAATTGTAAGATTGGCTTACAATGGCCACAGAGTCAGATGAGGAAGCGCGCACAGGGCGTCTTCACACTCCGGACTGAAGGATTCAATCCCGAGGCTTGGACTCACTGCAGCACTCCGTGTAAGTCTCTGTCGGCTGACGGGTCCGTAATGGAGGACTGAAGTTTCTGTAGTTGGAGGCTGAAGAGTCTGCGGCGGAAGGCGAGAGGTCTAACCTGGAGGCCGAAGAGTCTGTGCTGCAAGCCAGATGATGAAGTCCAATCTGAATGCGAAGACCGAAGCTTCTCCGACGAAGTGAAGTGTTGACTCCTCCTTCAGCCCTTTAAATAGTCTTTTTGTGCTCAGTCATTCTGACGTGGACTCATTGCGCCCTAGGGTGGAACCAATCATACCCCAGGACGGGCCCTTGATCCCGTTCTAGGGAGAAATCCAATCATATCCTAGGCAGGCCCGGGTGATACTCCAGGGAAGAACCAATTGTACCCTAGAGTGGGGCTCCCATCAACAGGGAACCAGGCTGCTGAGTCATTCAGCCAAGTTGACACATTGTATCAGCCACTACAGATATGAATTAGGGCCCGGCAGGATGGCTCAGTTGTCTAAAGCGCCTGCTTGGGAAAGCTTGGGTGGCTTCAGGAACCGCGGTTCGATCCCCGGCACCACATGCTGCGCCAGCCCTGCCCTCTGGGCGGGCTGAGCCGGCCATAAAAAAAAAATGAGTGAATAAACAAAAAAAGGTTCTGAAACAAGAAAAAAATAAAAAATTCTTAAAAAAAGAGATATGAATTAAATTATTAAAATTTTATTAAACATGTCTTGAACTGAGGGACAGAATATCAAAGTATGTTAAAACTGAAAATGGTATTTTTTTTTTTTTTTTGAAAATGGTATTTGTTGGATGTCACTCATTTAAGGTTCTTACTAAAATTTATATCCTGGGACTTCTGCCTATGTACTCAAGGGTCTTTGAGAGTGGGACCTGAGTAGTCTGCACTTTAACAATATTTAAGGAAGCGAATATGCGGTAGTTGATACACTGTGCCAACTTGAGGAACCTTGGTTGGATGGGCGGGGCTGCCTCTGGGCTGTAGGGGCCCCATCCAGGAGGTGGAGGGCCTGCTCTGCCCTGCTTCCTTGGAGAAGTCCTGGTCTTTGGAGGAGTTTTATCCTCGCAGTCACTTTGGAGGACCTTCGATCTTCACAGTGTAGTGTTGGTGCAAAATTTGGAAGAGAGAGGCTTGATGGATGCCAGAGCTGCTGCTCCTCCTCCGCTCTTCATTGTTTTCTGCTGCCACGGAGAACTGCTGTTGTTTGCCTTGGAGCCACTGGAGTGTGAACTGAAAGCTCCGCAAACTGTGAGCTAGATAAACCTTTCCTTCCTTCATTTTGAGTGTGGGGTATTTGTCCCAGCAATGAGTAAAAAGTAACTAAGACAGAATATATACCTCTCCTTAAGTCTTAATTTTATTTATTTATTTTTTGTAAGGGTCTGTAGGTTCTCACAACGTAGATCAGACTTGTAGTGATCTGCCTGTGCTCAGCCTCCCAAAGATCTGGGATTGTAGGCATGTACCACCATGCCCAGTCCTAATGACCATCTCAGCTCGCCCCAGGGGTGGGCTGTCATGGTAGGCCAGGGATCAAACCCCCTACTCTTTCATTTTTTACAGTACTGGGGACTGAACTCAGGACCTCACGCTTGCCAGGGTGGTACTTACTCCACTGAGGTGTATCTTCAGTGCTTCTCTTTAATTTTGTTAAAAAAATTTTGCATTAGTACATATTTGTGGTACATAATAGATACTTCTTTTTTATATTTATTCTTTTTTTCTTGTTTCAGAACCTTTGTTTGTTTATTCACTCATTTTTATGGCTGGCTCAGCCCCCACCCCGGGGCAGGGCTGGCGCAGCATGTGGTGCCGGGGATCGAACCGCGGTCCCTGCAGCTGCCTGCAGGTGCTTTAGACCACTGAGCCATCCTGCTGGGCCCCCAATAGATACTTCTTAAAAGAAGAATTTCCGGTGGATGAGGATGTCTGGAAAAGGGAGCTCTCAGGTACTTTTGTTACAGAAGTAAATTGGCATAGACAACACTGCAGAAAACAGTATAGAGAATCCTTAAAAAAATAAAAGCAGGTAATCCACTACTGTTGTGGACTAGTGGACAATATATATAGCTAATTTCTCTTTGAGCAATGAAAAGAAAGATCTGTACTAAGAATGTTTAAACAAGAGACCATGTTTGCATCTTGTGCTCTGAACAACTACAATGAAGACAACAATATGCAATATATTAATTACTGTGAAAAATAAACAAACCTGAAAACAGATTTACCATAAGCAGCATAATTTAGCTCTTTCTTTTTTGGGGGACACATCCAAAAGATAGCAGCATAGCAATAGGCAGCTGCACACCTGTGCTTAGTGTTGCACTATTCACAATAATTAAATGTGGAATCAACCTAGATATCCATTAGTGGACAAATGCATGAAGTAATTACAGTAAAAATATACACTAGAATATTATTTAGCCCTAAAAGGAATAAGACTATATCATTACAGCAAAATGGGTAGAACTGGAGAATAGTGTGCTGAGTGAAGTAAGTTGCAGAAAGACAAGTACCACATGTGCTTTCTCATATGGAAGGAGGAAAAACTTGGGCTGCTGCTATCAAAAAACAGTAGTCATGGCCTTCTGCTATCCCATGGCCATGGACTCAAGGCCCACAAGGTGACAATGCGAGTAAACCAAGGCACAGCCGCCTTTATGGACGCCTCACCAATCACACCAAGCTCATGAGACACATAATCCGGGAGGTGTGCAGCTTTGTTCCCTACGAGCAGCGCACCTTGGAGCTGCTCAAGGTCTCCAAGGACCAATGTGCCCCATGTTCATCAAGAACAGGGTGGGGACGCACATCCGTGCCAAGATGAAGCGTGAGGAGCTGAGCGACATGCTGGCCACCATGAGGAAGGCAGCTGCTGAGAAGGCCTGAGTCCCTCTGGAATAAAGCTTTGCAAAACATTTAAAAAAAAAAAAAAAGAGCTGAAAGAATAGCACTTACTAGAGGTTAGGAAACGTGGGATAAAGGACAGGTTAGGTAATGGTACCAGAAATAGAAGTAATCAGTTATACAAGTGTTCTAAAGATTCCTTCAGTCTAGAGGGAGACTATAGTTCATAATGAGTTATCTATAGTTTATGAGTAAATAATGGGAGGGGCTTACAGCCTCTAAACACAAAATAATGATAAAGAGCTGGAATGTTAATTACCTGGCCTTTAAAAGTACATATTGCATGCATGTTTGGAAGTATAATCCTGTATCCCATAAATATGCAGAATTATGTGTCAATAAAAAAATGGAAAAATTAGGTGAAAATGCTAACCACTTTGCTTTGATCATTACACATTTTATATGTGTATAAAATTGTTACAGGTAAGTTTGTAAAAAATTTTTAAAAAGTATAAAAGATTCCTTGGATATCCCAAAAGCATAGTTATCCAAAATAAAAACATGAGTCCACCAAAAAATGCATACACATTTCAGAAAAAGAAAAACTCGCATAAATATTTTACTACTAAATTTATTGAGACATCATGCGATGAATGCAAGTTACCTTTGGCCTCTGCAGTTATGAGAGGCGCTCAGAGCGGAGCCCAGCTGCTTCCGGACGTGGATCAGGGCAGCAGAGCGTCACTTGGGTAACCTTGGGCCCTGAGATCGCCGCGCATGCGTTTTCAGCTTCTTCTCCAAGCGCCAGCAGCAGCATGGTGGGTTTCCTGTGGTGCGTGACCTCTGCTAGGGTCCCCCATATCAAGATAACACTTTTGAAAGAACATTGCACGCTTTTCTTTTCCTGAAGTGTGTGTGTTTTATCAGGCTGTATAGAAAAGTAAAATTGAATTAAACCCCACTGTGAGGATTATTTTGAGGGTGGGAAAGGGATTTAGAATAGATGATGGTTATGAAACATTGTGAATACGTTCACTACTACAGACTGTTTATTTAAAAATAGCTAAAATGGTAAATTTTGCATTTCACCACACATGAAAAAAATACAGCAAGGTATTTTTTCTGTGAACTGGATATACCTTGTCTTTGAGAATATTATTTTAATCTTTTAATTTTCCTTAATATATCAAAGAGTCTTTATCTTAATTTTTAATTTTTTAAAAAATTACTTAGTTCATTGGGAATAAAAGTTTATACTAATATTGTTTAGGCAAGTTGTCAGGTCTGCATCTTGTCCTCTGAATAACTACTATGAAGACAATACTATGCATGGTATTAATTATTATAACCATCCTACTGAATTGTTTTCAAACTGTTTCATTGCTATTTTATCCTTTTTTTACTCATTAAAATGAATAAAAAAAAGAGAATAAGAGACAAGGAAAAATGCCATAGGATTAACCTGCTACAATTTTGTATATGGTTAAATTTCTAAATGTCTATGTAAAAATGTGTAACTGCTTTTGTTCTGTTTTATTTTTGTCACATTCTATAGGGATCTATTAGAACACTGATGACTGATAGAAAAATACTGATTCCATGTTAAATCTGAGATGTTTGATATTCAGAAAGACAGTAATGTTAAGCTCGAGTACCTATGTTATAGAGTAATAGTATCACTAAGTTTTTTTTTTTTTTTTTTTTTTTTAAATGCATCACTTTATTTCCCCACCTGGTGGCCACACATGATAAGCACTGACAATCACGTGATTTCTTCAGTAAGCTCCAAGGTTCCTGGAAGCTTTCCTGGGTTTCATAGCCAGAAGAGTCCTGAGATTTCAAATATTAAAGCTTTCTCCACAGCCACAAGTTCCTTTGATATTTGGGTTATTGAAGACAAACTCACTGGACAATTTGTCTTCAACATAGTCCATTTCTGTTCCTAGAAGTGTCAGCTGTGCTTTCTTTTCGATGAATACTCTGACTCCATCTTGAACAACCTCTTCATCAGAATCTCCTTTTCTCTTTGTGTATTCCAGAGTGTAGGAAAGGCCATTGCAGCCCCTGGTTCGGACGCCAACTTTTAAACCTACATGTTCAGGTTTATCTTTAAGAAGTTGTTTTATCTTGTTTACAGCAGAAGGTGTCAGTGTGAGGGCGGCGCGGGTAGGTTGCAGTTTCCTCTTGCTCACAGCCCAGACGGTGACCCGGACTAAGGAAGCCGACATCTTCGCCGTCCAGGCGTCCGGGTCCCTCTGGCAGGGCCTCAGAACCCTCAGCCTCTCTCCATGGACACGGTGGGCACACTGACGCCACAAGCATCCGAGCACTCGCCTCACTAAGCTTTTCTGAGGGTTAACATCTTAAGGAAGCAGACCAAAAAATTAGAGAAAAAGAAGGGCTATAAAGATAGCCAATATTTTGGCCCTAGCCCTTGAAGGCCAGTGAGGACTCAGGACACAAAAGAACCAGTACTGTAATGTCCTGTAACTCAGTGGTGTCCCAATTTTCTATTCAAGGAGATTATGAGGCACAGAGGAAAGGGATCAATGATGTGCAGTGTACCTAAGGAGAGTCGCCTAGGGAGAAAACATTATCTCAGGCTTTCACAGAGAGCAAACTGGTCAAGCAAAGGCTGTGAGTCATCCAGATGGCTGACACTGACAGAAGTTCTACAAAACAAAACAAAAATGGTTTTAAGGTAAATCCTGAGGGGATTTGACTGACCTTGTTAGATACAAAAGTTACATGTTTTCTTATATAGGTCTTGCTTTAACTTGGCCTTAATCACTCAGCAGAAAAGTTTAACCACAAGGCATAAAAAGTAAAGCCAGATCAGTATGCTGAGCTGTAAAAGGCTCGAGTCAACAGGTTCCAACATTGCCAGTTCTGCCGATAACCCACTACTATTATGGAATATTGGACTATACATACAACTAGATATATTTGTATCAATAATCTTTAGAAAACTTATGTCTGCATCTTGTACTCTAAATAACTACTATGAAGACAATAATAATTATTGCGGTTGTCCTACTCATGAGTTCTGAAATTGTCTCATTGCTATTTCTTTCTTGTTGAAATTAATAAAATAAAAGATAAATAATAACAAAACAAAACCAAAAACAACTACAACAATAAAAAAAAAAAAAAAAAAAAAAAAAAAAAAAAAAAAAAAAAAAAAAAAAAAAAAAAAAAAAAAAAAAAAAAAAAAAAAAAAAAAAAAAAAAAAAAAAAAGACACTGGGGAAATAGCTCAGTAGAATAAGTGCTTGCCTGGCAAGCACAAGGCCTGAATTCAATCCCAGGTTCCACCAAAAAAGCACAAAAAACCCTTAATGTGTTGTTATTAATCATAGGTATTATTTGCACAATAAGTCTCCAGAATTTATTCATCCCGCCTAAAACTGAAAGTCTGTGTCCCTCAGCCAACATCTCCCTCATTTCCCTTCACCTCAGCCTTTGGTAACCACCACTGGATTCCCAGTTGCTGTGAGTTCCACTTTTCTACACTCCACATAGAAGTCATATAGGGCTTAAAAAAAAAAGTACTTAAACATGTGTGGTTCTCAGAAGAGAGACTCTGGAGTGACTCTAAGTATAATATTTTTCTTCTAATTATCACTTGACTTTATGTCTTAGTTACTATTCTCTCGTTGCTGGGACAAATACCCAACACTCAAAATGAAGGAAGGAAAGGTTTATTAGCTCACAGTTACTGGAGGTTTCAGTCCATATTGGCTGGCCCAAGGCTGAGTGGAACAGGGCAGAGAGCAGTAGTTCATGGCAGTGGAACAGCAACAATCGTAACAGAGGCAACAAAACAACCAGGGGAGCAGAGAGCAACAGCTCTAGTCTGTGCCTCTCTCTCTTTATATTCCATTCAGGCTCTCTGCCTCAGTTTATCTGCCTTAGGCTACACCCATAATCCCAGAAGTACTTAAAACACATAGACCCAGGGATCATGGATCAAGTCTCAAACTCTAGATCAGTACTAAATCACATAATCCCAGTGACTCATGAGTCAAGTCTCAATCTATAAAAGTCCCCGCCCATGACTGCATGAGGCTTTGGGGGGACAACTAGACATAAACCATAGCACTTTACATTCCAGACAGTTTCTTCTTTATCTTCAGACATGCCTACTAAATAGTCATTTTTCTAATTTCCAAAAATTTGTATTTCTTTTTGCTGTTAGCATTATACAGCTACTGTATAGGTATATTACACTCTTTAAAGTCTCCAAATATACTATTATTTGTGTTGTTTATTGATTTATTCCTGAATAATAGTTCTTTAAATTTTATCTTATTTTATTTTGAAGAGTAAAATCTTTTTTTCTGAATAATAGTTGTGCTGTGACATTTATAAATTTGTTTTCAGTCATGCTGCATATTTTTCAACTTGGTGTGCCCATTCTTGCATAATGAACATAATGAAACTAATGATAAGCCAATTTTCCCTATGCAAAGCTGTTCTTAGCTTTTGATTTATGATGTTTGAAATGTGAAGATCGGAGTTGCATATTGGCTGGAAGGAATGATGACATTGGATTTTCTTTCTTTTTTTTAATGTACTTGATGCAGGGTCTCACTGTGTAGCTTGGGCTCATAGTGATGCTCCTGTTTTCAGCCTCTTCGGCACTAGGATTACAGGTGAGAGCCACCACAATAGGAGCCAGGTGTTGGCTCAGTGCGCCTGGGAGTGGGGCCAGTGTGGCAAGTGGTGCTGCTGATCAAATCCTGGTCTTGGTGCTTGCCTAAGCAGTCGCTTAGTCCACTGAGCTATCTTGCTGGCCTTGGATTTTCTTCTCATATTTTTTTTTCCGTAGAAATAGTCACCTACCTGGGTGTGGTGATGCATGGCAGTAATCTGAGCAGTCATGAGGCAAGAGGATCACTATGAGTTCAAGGTCAGTCTGAACTACAAAGCGAGTTCAAGACTAAGCTCAACAGCATAGTGAAATCCTCTCTCAAAAAACCCAAAAAGAGTGGGTTTTTTTGTTTGTTTTTGTTTTTCTATGGCTGGCTCAGCCTGCCCTGCGGGCAAGGCTGGTGCAGCATATGGTGCTGGGGATTGAACTGTGGTTCCTGCCACCGCCTAAGCATTCCTAAGCAGGCACTTTAGACCACTGAGCCATCCTGCCAGCCCTCAAAAAGAAAAAAGAAAAAAAAAGGCCACTTGATCAGGAAGTAATTAGAAATTAAGAGGAAGTAATTAAAAAATGCAAACATGACTTCTGGGAATACTTTTTTGCTAAATCAAGAGATTAGTAAAACAAAACATTGAAGTGACAGCTCTATGGCCTGGAGAGCAAGTAAGAAGTGCACATTATGGGAGGAAGAATAAATAGTCCAGAAGTCAAGCGTAAGTAGGATATAGTCTCATCAACCATAGTTGAAGATCATAAATAAAGTCAAAGATCATAACGACATGACACAACTGAACAAGAGTCATTAATGTTTTATTTGGTGACATTATTTTATTTGACTATTTTGAGTTATCACATTATTTTTTAATTTATCTTTGTCTTAGTTACTCTTCTCTTGTTACTGGGACAAATACCCGACACTCAAAATGAAGGAAGGAAAGGTTGATTTCAGTCCCTATTCGGTTGGCCCAAGCCTGAGTGGAACAGGGCAGAGAGAATCCAGTTCATGGCGGCAGAACAGTAACCATCACAACAGAGGCAACCGACCAACCAGGGCAGCAGAGAGCAACAGTTCAAGTCTGTCTCTCTGTCTCTCTTTATATTACATTCAGGCTCTCTGCCTTAGTCTGTGAGCCTCAGGCTACACCCATAGTCTCAGCACTACTCAGACCATAATCCCAATAGTAGTGAAATACATAATCCCTATGGATCAACATTTAAGTCTCAAACTCTAGAAGTCCCCACTCATGAATCCATGAGGCTTTGGGGGACAACTAGACATAAACCATAACAATCTTGGTATCTTATTTTACCTAAATAGAATACAAAGTAGTAAAAAAACAAAACAAAACATTACAAATGGTACAGAACTTCACCAAACAAAACAGTAGGGATTTGACAATGGTTGCTGTGTTGTGTACTATCTTCAAATTAGTTGTTTATGGGGCTGGGGAGGTAGTTCTGTGGCACAAGTGCCTGCCTGGCAAGTGCAAGGTCATGAGTTTGAATCCCAGTCCCACAAAAACAAAACGAAACAAAAAAATTAGTTATTTATATTATCAGCTATAAGTAAGCAAAATTGGTAAAAAGAAAGATGTTATAAGAAACTAAAAAGACAAGAAAAGAAATTATTTTTTAAGTTTGTGTGTGTGTGTGTGTGTGTGTGTGTGTGTGCAGAGTCTCACTGTGCAGCTTATACTCGTAGTGATCCTCCTGATTTCTGCCTCCTGAGTGCTGGAATTACAGGCATATCCTCCATGCCTGGACTCCATCCTCAGTGCGTCCAGGGGCAGCGCTGGCCGGGCCAATGCGGCATATAGTGCCAGGGATCAAACCCTGGCCCCTGTGCTTACATAAGTAAGTGCGTAGTCCACTGAGCTGTACTGCTGGCCCTGCACCCCCCAACTGTTTTACATATCACTGGTTGGTAACTTCCCAAGTGAAGGAACAAAGAACAGGCAGGAGCTGCCTCCAGGGATCTGCTACTACCTTGTCTCCGGTTTGCCAGAGTAACAAAGAACCAGTTTCCTCAAGCTCCGTTCTTTGTTCCTTGCTCCTTTGGTACAGTAAACCTCTGACTCAAATCACTACAGATCTCCCCTCCCTTCCCAACCTTGTCCTCATCCCAGGTTTTCTTCCCTTTGAACAGATTTTTACCCTGTCACAGTATCTATTGTACTCTTCAGATTTTATTTA
This sequence comes from Myocastor coypus, assembly GCA_004027025.1. Taxonomy (NCBI): domain Eukaryota; kingdom Metazoa; phylum Chordata; class Mammalia; order Rodentia; family Myocastoridae; genus Myocastor; species Myocastor coypus. Next base: position 9,840 of record PVJA010035646.1, on the reverse strand, counting down.
CTCTTTCAGGCTCTTACACTAATGAGAACAATACAATGTTCTCACATGCTGGTCTGATTTCTTTCATTTATGAATGCGCTCTCTATTGCATCTATTTACCTATAAAATCCTTGAGAAGTCAGCCAATAACAAGTGTGTAGAGATCTATTGATGTCCCAGTGTGATCACTCTATCTGGAGAAAAATGGCAGCAGGAATGAGGAAAAGATAGATAAGAAGACAAGAACTGGATTAGGTGGTGATCTGTCTTCCTGATTGGCTAACCGACCCAGCAACAATATGGGCACTTATTTATACCTTTGTAAAGTTAGTAACATGTGACATAAGGTTGCCTGACTTAAAGTGGTAGCCATGATACTTATCATTTATCAACAAACTCTCTCATCTTCCACATCGGTATGCTGCTCCTTTCATGGATAATGGTGTGTGCAACCAGTTCTCTCCTAAAGCTCTGACGTCACACAGATCTTAAGAATGTTCCTGCAGGGTGCCAGCAACCATCAGATCTCTATGTTCCAAGGAAGGGGTCATTAATTTGGTTTTACAGGATGTACTTGACTGAACCAGTGAGCTCTTTGAGAGCTGTGGAGCATGATGTGCTTTTGGAGTTACTACCTTTTGCCACTTATCACATTATATTAGGTCAGGATTACATATAAAGCATTTTTCCAAACTTTCCTAATAGCATGGTTGTAGAATGTGACTCAATTAGTGAGAACTTGCCTCAAAATAAAAATGACATAAAAGATTTAATATAGGAGGGTCATGATGATTAATAAGATTTTCAAAAGGAAAGAAATATAAAATTAGGAGAAAGGAATTATAAAAATTTGTATGAATTTGAAAAGATAATATTTCTTATTTTTATTTCAGAAATAAAATACCAAGAAAGAAAAAAATATGGAAATAAAGGGGAAGAAACCCAACAGAGTGCTTACCTTTAGAAGTCCAGCGTGCTATCAATTGCACAGCAGAGCCAGCACTTACTTTTAACCATGTAACTGTTATAATGACAGGTGATTTTTTTTTACCAGAAACAACAGAAGCCGTAATTTAGTGGAACAAATTCTTCAAAACATTTTTAGAAAGGAAATGCCAACCATCCTGCAGAAAAATCTAACCATGAGGTATAAACAATAGAGCTATATGGGGCCTGGCGGGATGGCTGAGTGGTCTAAAGCGCCTGCTTGGGGAAGCTTGGGCAGCTTCAGGGACCGCGGTTCGATCCCCGGCACCACATGCTTCGCCAGCCCTGCCCTCGGGGCAGGCTGAGCCGGCCATAAAAATGAGTGAATAAACAAATAAAGGTTCTGAAACAATAGAGCTATGTTAATATGCTGAGCTGTAAAAGGCCCAAGTCAGCAACTTCTGACATGGAAAGTTCTGTTGATAACCCATTACTATTATGGACTATTGAACTATGTTGGGCTATTTTGATGAATTCATGCACCTACAATATTTTATTCCTTTTTCTTTTTCTTTTTTTTTTTTTTTTTGTCTTTTTGAGACAGGATCTTACTATGCAGTTCAGGCTGGCCTTGAGCTCAGTTTTTGTAGCCCAGGCTGGTATCAAACTCGCACTGATCCTCTTGCCTCAGCCTCCCAAGTGCTGGGGTTACAGGCATGAACCACCATGGCCTCGCTATGTACCTACAATATTTAAATGGCAATGGAACACCCATCTCTGACAAAACAAAACAAACAAGGGGATACAAATGCAGGACGATTTTGTATTGAAAAAAGAGTTAGGATAGATATACAGCTTCTTTCTCTTAGTTAAACAAGAGGAAAGTTTTGTATTGATAGTGTTTAGACATGATATCATATCTGCATCTTGTACTCTGAATAACTACTATGAAGACAACAATATGCAATGTATTAGTTATGATAACTGTCCTACTAACCTGTTTTGAAACTGTCTCATTGCTATTTTTTTCTCATTAAAATTAATAAAAAAGTAAATGCCAGCCTAAAAATCCACATCTACCAAAACACATTGCAAGCATGAAATAGAAACATAGCCTTGCAGATGTCTTTTATTTTATTTTTAATTTTATTTGCATTTATTTTATAATTAATTTATTCCCGTGCCATAAGTTTTTGTTTCTTCAGTTTCTTCTGGGAATCTTTTTCTTCTGTGCAACCTCCTCCTCTGGTTTAGGAACAATTTGTTCCTTTTCAGTAAGGATCATCTCAATATGGCAGGGGGAGCTCATGTATGGGTTAATCCGACCATGAGCTCTGTCAGTACGGTGGCCTGGGCAGTTTCACGTGTATTCTTAAAATGAACGCGAAGATTTGAGCCTCTTGATTTGCATGATTTTGTGGGGTTTTCTGGGTTGAGAGAGTAGTGGACCATTTTCACAGGACACCACAGGCCGCTTACAGGAAGAGTTTTATTTTATTTTTAATCTTTTATTAATTTATTTAGTTGGTACAGGGTCTCCCAGTGCAGCTCAGACTTGCATTGATTCTCTTGTCTCAGCCTCCCCAGTGCTGGGATTACAGGCATGCACCACCACACCTGGTTTTGGTAGCCTGCTCTACATGAGGCATGCTGTACCGGGCATTGAATCCAGGTCCTTGTGCTTGCCAGGCAGGTGCTTAGACCACCAAGCTATCTTCCTGGCTGGCTCACATAGGTATATTTTAAAACAGAAATATCAGGAAACTTCATCAAAAGGTAATTTAAAGGATGCACTTATTCAGAAAAGAACGATCACATACATGGTCAAATATGTGATGAAGAAACAATTAAGAATGATAAAGAATGAAAAATGGATGAGAGACGATAAAACGGTAAGATTAAGTGTGTCTTACAAGAATTTAGACATATGGCATCAATATTCTGAATACAGAAAATGGATTAGAGTGTTAAATTGAATTAAAGTATTCTATGTTTCATGTATTATTTGGTAGTAGTGTATAATTACAGTTTAACTTAATACATTTATTTTTTATTTTTTATATATTTAGTACAGCGTCTACAGGGTCTCACTACATAGATTGGACGCATAGTGATTCTCCTGTTTTCAGTCCCCCAAGAGCTGGAATTACAGGTGCTCACCTCCATGCCCAGTCTTAATCGCCATCTCAGTGTGCCCTGAGGGCAGGGCTGGCATGGCACACCAGGAATTGAACCCCAGCCACTGTGTTCTACCTAAGCAGGCACTTTAGTCTGCTGAGCTATCTGGCTAGCTCTTAACTCAATACATATAGACTTAAAGAATTAGATGATCTTTCTAACAGATATATGTTAGAATAAAATACAGAGAAAAAATTAAATGTGAAATGATGGGAAAGACTTAGCACATAAGCTGAGGAGATAGCTCAGAAGCATAAGCTCCTACCAGGTAGGAACTCAGGCTGCAAGGTCCTGTGTTCAGTCTCTGGTAAGAAAAAAAAAAGAAAAGAAAAGAAAAACATAGCACATAAATGCCAACAACAGAAATATAAGGCCAAAATTATCATAGGGAAAAAATGTGTCACCTTATTGCAAGGATTTATTGGATTCATCTGAGAAATAAAACTATAGTTGGAATAAATATCATTTTCTTCATATTACAATATATGAAAGTAAAATTAAAAATAAGATATAAGACTAGAAGAGGTGAAAGTGAGTTAAAGTGTTTCATAAATTATCTGAAAACAAATGTCATTGGTTAATATTAAGTGCTCACAGGTTGAAAACTTATGTCTTCATTTCTAAAGTGACAATGAATGGAAAAAGAATTTAAGTTTAAAAACTAGTGAGATGAAAAATGATTTTTTTTGTAGGATCAGGATTTGAACTCACAACCTTGCACTTGCCAGGCAGGCACTTGTGCTACAGAGCTATCTTTCCAGTCCCTAGAAAATAAAATATAAAAGAATGTTCATGGTATTCAAGAAGGTAACAGGAAAAGAGAAAGAGAAGAAAAGTCAGGGAAAAATCCAAATAACAATGACCAATTTAAAGTCAAACTTAATAGCAGTGAAGTTAAGTTGAGAATTTTGCTACTGAAAAGAAATCAGTAAGTCATGGAAGGCTTGATAAGAAACTTACAAAAATGGTATTTCATTAAAATAATGTTAAAAGCAGAGAACCAAACAGTGGACTAAGCGAAGGAGCATGCAGTTCTGCTAATAGCTGATTTTAGCCCATAAGGTCTATGTTGGATTTCTGACCTCCACGGCTTATATATAAACCTCAGGTATTGTCAGAGCCCCTTTCTGGTTCTCATCTCAGCCCAAGAAGTCTAAACTTACAATCCTAAAACCACGTTTTTGGAATTCCACGAAGTTAATTCCAATCTACCATTCCCAGTGCCACCCACAGCAATAACAAAGATACCAGGAGAACCAAGGGGCCCTAAGTCCAGCCATGAAAATGGCTTTCCAGAACCAAGAGAGTGACCCAGGGCTGCACTCGGGTTTTATTCATTGGAGAAGGGGGAGTGGCTTGCGAAAGAGAATTGTGTGAAGAAGGTAAGCCCTGAAGGGAATTGTGGGAAGAAGGTGAGCACTGTGAGCTGGGATAGGTAGAAGGCCTGCATTCACCTCTGCCATGTTCAGAGAAGATATGCAAAGGAAGTAATTTGTATTATGCTATTGAGATAGTATCTAATATTCTGGAGGTCTGGTGCTTCAGCTCTGACGTGTAATCTTTCAAGGTCAGGAAGTCACAGCCTCTATCTCGAGGCTCAATCCCAGCTGACACCGTGGAGCATTGGCTCTTTGTCCTGTTATCAGGGAAATACGCATGCCATCTTCAAAAATTATTGCCAGCACCTTGGCTAGGCCAATATACACCACTTAAGGCCAATTGAAAGGATAATAAGAAGTCCTAGCCAGCTCTGTACATTTTTTTTCTTTTGTCTTTTTGAGACAGGGTCTCTTTATGCAGTTGAGGCTGGCCTTGAGCTCACTTTTGTAGCCCAGGCTGGTCTCGAACTCGCACCGATCCTCCTGCCTCAGCCTCCCGAGTGCTGGGATTACAGGCGTGCACCACCACGCCCGGCAGCTCTGTACATTTCAATACAAGGAGATAGGGTCAGGCTCAGTCAAAATGGAGACAACCGCTTTTCTTTCCAGGAGAGCTGCTCAGGCAGTCCTCCACAAGGCATGAAATGTGTATTGTTTTAGACCACCAAGTTTGTCAGAAAGCATCAATGGTTTCCCAGTGGAGAGTTCAGTACTAGGAATAAAGGTGATTCTGTAACAAATACCCAAAAACCTAGAAGTAGCTTTAGAACTGGATAATGAACAGTAGATGGTAGAATTTTGAAAAAAAAAATGTTGGATAGACTGGTTAAATAATATGCATGTTAATACTTCAGCAAGGACTCAGAAGAATCCAAGGAGCATGGTAGAAAAAATTTAATTGTCTTTCATCAAAAATAAATTATTTGGGCTGGAGAAACAACGTGGCAGTCAAAGCACCTGCCTGGCAAGTTCAAGGACTTGAGTTCGGTCCTCAGTAATACATTTTGTGCTGGTCCTGGAACCACTGGCATACTGTGAGGGCCAGAAAAACCAGGTGTGGTGGCATAGGCCTGTAATCCCAGCCCTGGGGAGGCTGAACCAAGAGGATTACTATGAGTCTGAACTGCATAGTAAGATCTTGTACCAAACAAACAAACAAACAAACAAATAAATAAATAAATGTTGGCAGAATATGAGCATTAAAGGTATTTGGGGTGGGGGAGATAGTTCAGTAGAGTAAGCTCTTGCACTGGGTGTGGTGGCGCACACCTATAATCCCAGCACTTGGGAAGCTCAGGCAAGAGGATTCCTATGAGTTCGAGACCAGCCTGGGCTACAAAAGTGAGCTTAAGGCCAGCCTGAACTGCATAATGAGACCCTGTCTCAAAAACCCAAACAAACAAGAAAACCCAGCTCTTGCCTGGCAAGTGCAAGGGCCTGCCTGAGTTCAGTCCCCAGGTCTGGAAAAAAAAAAAAAGAAAGTATTTACAACATTGGTTCAGGAGGAAATGAGGAATAATGTGTTGCTAGAAACTAGAGGAAAGGTGACTGTGGCTATATAGTGACAAGAAGCCAAACAGAATTGTGTCCTATATGGAAAGGGGCTCCTGTAAGGGATAAACCTAATATTTATCTGAGATTTCCAAAACTTTTGATTCAAAGTTTGACTTCAAAGTGTTAAAAGCAGAGTCTGGTGTCATCTTAAAGTTTATAATACAATGCAAGAGGAAAAGAATAGGCTGAAGGAACAAATAATAAGCAAAACTTATGCAGATTATAGAAGACAATAAAATTAGAAGATTCTAATCTGTCAGGGAAATACGTTCTGGGAAGAAAGCCAAGGTTGCAACTAAACATTTTCTGATTAAACATTTAGAAGAATGAAAACATCATTTATTTTGACCTCTTTTTTTTGCATGCAGTGGGGGTCAAACCAGAGGCTTGACCAAGTGCTCTACCCCTGAATTACATACAGTTCCTGTCCCAAACATCACATTACTCTGCCACTCAGGGGCATGTGACTTAAGGATCCACTCAGATGCCTAAAAAGGTATCAGCAGAGATGGAATTTTGAGAACAAGAGATTTTTGAGAAATCTCCTATGTAATGGTGTAAATTCTAAGACACACACTAGAGACACAATATTCTTGGGATGTCATACTTGTATAAACACCTTCAGGTTGGACTGAAACTGACAAGGGCAGAAATAAATGAAAGAAAATTGCTGCGTTTTCAGAAGTCTCTAGTTAACAATAATAATAAGTGGATAAAACTACTCAAACATAAACATATACTTACCAAAAAAAAAAGAAGGAAAAGTAACAGCAAGGAAAATGATAGGGACAGAAAAAAGAATAAAGAAGTGGAATAGAATTTAAGAGACCTAAAAAAAAAAGAATTTAAGAGACATATAGGAGAACCTAGTGTAGTCATGTAATGGAGTCCCAGAAGAAGGGGAAAAGAACCCCCTCTACACAGTTGATGAGAATGTAAGATAGTATGGGAATCAGTATGTAGATTCCTCAAAAAGCTAAAAAATGGAAACTCTACTATATACAGCTATTTCCCATCTAGGTATCTTGTCAAGAGAGTTAAAGATGATATATTACAGAGACATATGCATGTCCATGTTTATAGTACCACAACTGATAATAGTCAAATCTTGGAATCAGCTTATATACCCACCAACAGGTGAATGATTTAAAAATATGTTATTTATACATGAGGGAGCATTATTCTGCCTTAAAGAAGAGTCATTCATAGCAAATGAATGCATACTGATACCATAATTTTAATTTAAATAAGACACATGAGCTTAAATATCACATGGTTTTTCTTATAGGAGAAACCTAAATATAAATAAAGACCAATCTTAAAGGCAGATAATAAGTACTGAGATATGTTTCTTTTAAGTGGAAAGGAGGCAAGAGATGGAAGAAAGGAGGAAGAATGGGAGGGTAAGGAGAGAAATAAAAGGATTTGATGTGTTATGTACAAGTACCAACTCCCTAGAAGTAAGGTGATCATTATACTGTAAATAATAAAAAATTAAGAGAAAAAAGTAAATATTAGCCACTAAAGGAGTTTATGGGGAAACTAAAGGCTTTCTACAACAAAGAATATCTAATGAAATTCGTAATTCCCAAACCAGCACTCCAGAAAGTACTCAGAGGGATTCTGGGCAGAGACAATGAGGCCAGCATCACTAAACGGCCCAAGGGAAAGAACGCATCTAAGGGGGAGAATAGCTACACCAAAGGAAGGAAAAGAGGGAGCAGTAGAAGAATAATGCAGCAAATGGATTCAGTAGATACTTTCAATAATAACACAACATAAATGGTCTTAATTTCTCAATCAAAAGATATAAACTGGAGGGGCTGGGGAGATAGCACCATGGCACAAGTAACTGCCTGGCAAGAGCGAGGTTGTGAGTTCAAACCCTAGTCCTGCAATTAAAAAAAAAAAGATACAAACTGGGAAAGTGGATCATAAAAGAAAGCCCCACATATACCTGCTGCAAGATCTCATCCACAAAGAGACACATAGAATAGCAAAGAAAATAATGGAAAAGGATATCCCTTGCAACCAGAGCCTGAAAACAAGCCAGAGTAGCTAGTCTTAAGTGAAGACAAAATGGGCTTTAAGTCAAAATTAATCAGAAGAGATGAAGAAGATCAATACAAATGGGTAAAGTGAATATTTAACAGGAAGAGATAACAATTGCAAATATACATGCACCAAATATCAGAGCACCCAGTTTCATAAAACGAAAGCTACTCTACATAAAAAGACAGATACACACATGCACTCATAATGGAGGCTGCCAAAATCCTACTTTCACAAGTAAACAGGCCAACCAGAAACAACTCAACAGATATCAGAATTGAAGCAAACCATCAAACAAATGGACTCAGCAGATCTCTATAGAGTGTTTCATCGATCAACAAATACATACTTTTCTTAAGAGCATAGTACGTAAGCTGGGCGTGGTGGTGCTTGCCTATAATCCCAGCACTTGGGAGACTGAGGCAGGAGGATAGTGCAAGTTCGAGACCAGCCTGGGATACAAAAGTGAGCTCAAGGCCAACTTGAACTGCATAGTGAGACCCTGTCTCAAAAAGACAAAAAAAAAAAAAAAGAAAGAAAAGAGGTAGATTAGTGTGATGAGCTGTAGGAGGCTTAGATCAATAGCCTCCAACGTTGCCAGTTTCACCGGTGGCCCACTGCAATTGTGGAACATTGGACTGTGTATGCATTTTCTTCCTCTTAGTTCAAAGAAAAAAAATTTTTTTGCTTTCCTTACCGATATCAATTGGAAGGTGTGTCATGCCCACACCCTGTGCTCTGTATTACTATTGTGAGGACAATGTGCAGGGTGTCAATTGTTAAAAAAAATTAATGTTTATTGAAAGTATTAATGTTTAATTATTTGATCAATCTTATATACCTATATCTATTAATCTAAACTGATCTGATAATGAAAACATGTAATATAACCATTGTTAAATTTTTCTGGTTTTGAAAAAAAAAGACATAGTACATAGAAATGTATCCAAAATTGGTCATAGAGGGGCCTGGCGGGATGGCTCAGTGGTTTAAAGCCCCTGCTTGGGGAAGCTTGGGTGGCTTCAAGGACTGCGGTTCAATCCCCGGCACCACATGCTGCGCCAGCCCTGACCTTGGGGTGGGCTGAGCCGGCCATAAAAATGAGTGAATAAACAAACAAAGGTTCTGAAACAAGAATGAAAATAATAAATAAAATAAAATAAAATTAAAAAAAATTGGTCATAGATTAAGTCATGAGTGATATTTCAATATATACAGAAGAATTTAATCTCTTGTATACTATTGAATGAAACCAGATTTTATAGCCAAAAAAACCTCATTACACAAACATAGAGAAATTAAATAACAGACTTTTTATTAATCAGTGGGTCATGGAAAAAATTTAAAATTTGGTAGAATCAAAGACAATGGCAGTGTAACATATCAAAACTTATGAGACACAATGAAAGCATTCCTATTAAGAAAGTTTATAACTGTAAATACCTGCTGGGAAATTGAACAATCCTAAGTAAATAATCTAATGGTGTATATTAAGGTCTTTGATATCTTATTTCCAACTCTGCAGAAAGAAAGAAGCTATAGAAAAAGGAAAAAAATGAAAAAGAAAGAAAGAAAAAAAAATCCTTAATTACAATGCATGGAACACAGAGCTAGATTGGTGAGATGAGCTTTAGGAGGCTTAGATTCAATAGCCTCCAACGTCACAAGCTTCACTGGTGGCACACTGCAATTGCAAAACCTTTGATTGTATATGTATCTGCTTCCTCTTAGTCCAAAGAGAAGTATATTCTTTCCTGTTTTTTTTTTTTCT
>PVJA010035645.1:0-21694 GCA_004027025.1 Myocastor coypus | reverse complement strand
CAACACTCCCTTATCCGAAAAAGATAGGTCAAGCAAACAAAAAATCAGCAAAGAAGTGGCAGAACTGAATCAAAACTTGAAACAATTGGACTTAGTGGACATATACAGAGTGTTCCATCCAACCACCTCAAAATACACATTCTTCTCAGCTGCACATGGGACATTTTCTAAAATAGATCACATATTAGTCCATAGATCAATTTGCAAAAGCAGGGAAAAAGATGGACTTAGAAAATCCAGAGGTGTGCTTAGTGTCCAGCCCTGGAAAAGTGCAGGAATAACTCTGAGATTATGTCTGTGGCAGTCTCCTGATTGATCTTTCCACTTTCACTTTTGTGGATCCCAAGCCTCTGTGCTGTGTTCTCAATCTAGCACTTAGAGGGATTCCATGCACCTCACACCTCAGGACCTCCCCCATTCCTGGAAGGCAAAGCCGAGGTCCTTACGGTGGCCCCTAAAGCCTAACGGGATTGCTGCTGCTGTTCTTCTGCTGCTAAGACCTCCCGGCTACTCTGCCCCTCCCTCTCTGGTCCCAGCCCAGTAGGCTCCTTGCCCTTGGCCTCCTCCTGCTGTTGCCCTGGCTGCCCACCCTTCCCCAGTTAGTAGGTGCTTAGTGTTCCCCTCTACATCCACCCAGTGAGGCCCTGTGTGGTCACCCTACTTAAGTCCTTCTGACCCCTTTCTTCCTCATCCCTGACTTTTCTCTCCTTTGTTTTTTCTTCTCAGACAGAGTCTTGCTTTGTAGTGCAGGGTGGCCTTGAACTCACTACATGGCCTCAAACTCAAGCTGATCCTCCTGCCCCAGCCTCCTGAGGCTGGGATTGCATGCATAAGCCACCATATGTGGTATTGGTTATGAACCAACATATTGCATGCTTTTACTAATTTCTCTTCCTCATTGAAGTTCTGCTTTTGTTAAAATGCAAGGCCCTTGGGCTCAGCAATTTTTGTCTGTATCCTTAGTTCCTAGTTGTGTTCTCTAGACATTTGTTATTCACCAACGCAGGAGGGGAATAGCTTGGCTTGCCTCAGGGAGCCCCCTGCTCTAGTGTGCCCGCCTGCCCCCATTCGCCCAGGACTGAGAGAGCTCTTGAACATAGGAGTTCAGTGCTCAGCCCTGGAGAGCCCCACCTGGTCATCCACACTAGATGGGCCAATCTCCCCCACTTGTGTGACAGTGACTAGGCTGAGTTCCCAGGAATGTCACAGACTCACTAAGCCTTCGTTTTGACACTGCATTCCACAGAGGCTTCCTTACCAGCCCAGTGGATGAGCTGCAGGCACGTGGGCCACAGGATGGCCAGACCCGGGATGAGCAGTGAGTGCCAGGTATCAGGGAGGAGCCAGAGAAGAACTGTCTCCTGGGTTCTCTCCACCATCCATCCAAGCCATGGGTAAAAATGCGAAGGCAGTATGGAATTTCCCAGTGCACCACCAGGAAGGGAAGACAAATATGTCCAGTAATTGGGCTGGACACTGAAATTATCTGAATAGATGGAAAGAAAGTAGGCCTCTGTGGTGCCAACAGTTAGGGCCTTGGCTGCTCCTTGCGAGGTCTGCGGTTCTGAATAGATAGACAGACCCCAAGTAACAGCTTGAGGTTCAAACACAAACAGAAGGGTACAGTGATGTGCTCTTGAGATTCCAGCCAAGGATGGCTGAGGCAGGAGGACTGCTAGTTTGAGGCCCACCTGGGCAACTTGGGAGACCTCAGCTCAAAAATAAACAAAGCTGGGGATATAGATCAGTGGTACAGTACTTCAGAGTTCAGTTCCTAACACTTCAGAAACAAAAAAACTTGTTTTCTTTTTAGGATTTGAGAAAAGATAACAACCTTAAATGTTTAAAAGAAGCCAGGCCTGCTGCACTTTTGTGTTATCCGGCTGATGTGTTTAGCTGACACAGCTTTGGTCTAGGTGCAGGTTGGCAGCGAAGGCCACATGGGCTGTGTCCATAGAAACACAGACCTTGGCAGAGTAGGGAGGCTGCTGGGCTCCTGGCGCCCCACCTGAGTGTGTGCGCAGCCTCGTCCCAGGAGAGGCTGCTCCAGCCCCACCTACTGCAGCTCACCACACGCGCCTCTCTCTCCCTCTCTGCAGCCGACTGCCCATGGAACAGCTCCCACTCTCAGGAAGAAAGAGGCTCTGGCCTTGTTCTCTTCTTTCCCTAGAGGGCTTCACTGGGGATGGGGGAGAGCCAACAAGCTTGGGACCTGAGATTGGGATTCGGTTGAGAGACAGGAAAAACTCCCTGGGACTTTTCCCCCAGAAGAAGACTCCATTGGCAGACAGCAGCAGGACAGCTGGGCATGAACAATGAGGACAGAGGCTGGGAGCCAGGGTGGCATTGACACCAGGTCAGTGACTTTTCCTTTCCCAGGCAGGGCTTCTGGGAGGAATCTGAGGGAGTCAACATAGATCAGAGAAGCTGATGGTCCTGGGGACTGGGGACATTTGCTCTGCCTATCTTTCAAACACAGGTGCATGCTCTAGTATGGGAGCTAGAGGGACTGAAAGTGTTGGATCCTCTAGATCTGTGGGGGTCACTTTTTGGGCTATTGTCCTCCAGCCTGGGGCTCTTTAGGAAGCTGTGAGGTTGATGATTACAGAGTAGTATAGGGCTCTGGCTCTTAGTTAAGGTCCCAGCACCTTCATTTTCCATATCATATGGGTTGGCCAAGAAAAACAAAGATGGTGCACTCTCAAAAGGAAAGGGAAGAGAAAAAGAAGGGAGGGGAGGGGAGACAAAGGGGAGGAGAGATGAAGGAAGGGAAGGGGTGACTCTGATTACAGCTTTGTATGGTCACCAGGCTCTGCTGAACCCATAGGCCAGCTCTAGTTGGGGGGGCAGTGCTGTGCAGGGCAGCTGCCAACATTTCCCAAACACCAGAGAGCCCCTTGTGAAGCATCAGAGTAGCTGCCAGGGTGTGGGCAGGAGACAGGGAACCAGCATGCGGATGCTGAAAGCCCCTGCTGCTCTCACCTCCAAAGGCCACGTTCCCTGGGAAAGCATCCACGAAGGGCTCTGGCTGGCCCCAGGGTGGGGAGGAGCAGAGGGACCATGCTGTATTCCCTTGCCCAACTTTTCTGCTGCCTGCCAGAACACCAAGGCCTGGAGCAGGTATGCACCGTTCCGGCCACCACGGGCAGCTGCCCAGTGGTTGTCAAAGTGTTGTCCCCAGTCCAACACGGTCAGCATCATCTAAAAAGGTGTTAGACATGTACAGTCTCAGGCCCAGCCCTATTCCTTTAGGTGAGGTGTGTGTGTGTGTGTGTGTGTGTGTGTGTGTGTGTGTGTACATGAGAAAGATCAGATAACTGTACTGAACAAGCAGAATGAGTTTATCTGTGTTAAACTGAGAGACCCCTGCCTAGTAGGAAGGAAATTTCAAAACCAGCTGCTTGCTGATGATCCTGTGACCAAATCTTTGTGGGAAGCTCCTCTCTGATCTCCCCTTTGGGTTCCATGAGTGCTCTCATTCTGATCCTCGGGCCTCTGGCCCTGTCCCTGGTCTGGCATCCACCTATGGACCTACTTGCCGTCTTGCTGGTGGCTCAGGGTCTATTTCCAACAAGTCTGCCGTGTGCATTCTGTAACACCAGGTGACACGGCTGGACACCTGTGTGACTCCCTCCAGGCTCAGGAAGCCCGTTCCTTTTGCTAGTCTGTCTCAGAAGCAGAGCACAGTTGCCCAGCGGCCTCCGACTCTGGTACCACCTAGCCCTCAGCTGGCCCACAGCAGTCCCTCTTCTCTTGGATCTGTTTGCTTTCCAACAGATGTTCATTCCTCTTCACATTTGCTTTTTTGGAAGTCACTCAGTTAAAAAAAAAAAAAAACAAAACACTACATAAGCAAGCCAGGCTCACTGCAGGTTGTACTGAACTGGCAGGGAGGAACAAGGCTGCCACTTCCTTGTTCTGGAGCCCCCTTCCAAAATCCTCTGCTACCCCATGCCCTGCCCTTGTCCCACGAGCAGAAGTTCTTGCCGTCTGGGTGATTTGCGATGCTCTGCATGATTCTGCCTCTTGGGTTTGTTTAATTAGAAATAGGCCGGGAAGCACTGCTATGCACTGGCATGCTAATTGCTTATCAGAAAAGAGCGGGTGACCATGTTGGGCGATGGAAATTTCCGCTCTTGCTCGTCCCTGGGCTTGCCTTCCGTGTGCTCCTCCTTCCTCGCTTTCTTGCTGGCCATGGCCAGCTTCTCCTGCTCTCTGTCCCTCCTCCCCCAGGGGCCCCTGTTCACAGTTACAGGGACTCTCTGGGGTCTGAAGCAGACTCAGAAGCCAGAATTCAAACACACCTCCACCCCTCTTTTCTCACTTTTATTAAGCCCCAGGCCTTTGCCTCTCTGTTACCTCCAGGCTTTGAGATGACCCCAGAGCCAAGTGCTTCTTCTTAGACTCAGTATGTAAAGGACTCATTCCTTTCCCTTCCCCTCTTATTGTTATTATTGTTTATTTTTATTTTTTACAAAACAGGAGAAAAGAGTGAATTGGGTTGGGGGCAGGTGACACGGTTCTCCACAAAGATACAAAATCGCCTATAGAAAGTCAATTCCAAAGAGCCCAGGCTGTTGACAGGAGGTGTCCCTGGGCGTCCCTCTCTCCAGATAGCCTTCAGATCCAGCAGGGGCCGCTCCCCACTTTGGGGGCCATTCCCTGAGATGGGAAGGCGAGGCCTCCTCAGCCCTTGCCCAGGAGGGGAGCGAGCAAGCAACTGAGACTGTACAGAGAAAGAGAAGAGCAGGAGGGTTCAGCCTGTGGACGGGGGCCAGGGCATGGGCAGGGGGCAGCCAAGCAGAAGGCAGAGCCTCTGGGAGTGTAGATGAAGGGGGAGTGGAAGGCTCCAGCCAGCGTCCAGCCAGAGGCCTCCTGCTCTTTGAGGCAGTCCTCGGAGTGGGGGCAGGGGACCCCCACAGGTAAGAGGAACATTTGGAGGTCACAGGAGTGCCCCTGGAGCCACAGAACACCCTCTGTCTTGGTCCAGCTGTCAGGCCTCCAGCACATGGGTCCATCCACTGTCCTGGCAGGCATAGAGCTCAGATTGCTTCCCTTTTGGTAAAAAGTAGTCCTAGTTATTTCTCTACCACTGAGAACTGGCTGGGTTTCAGGAATTTTGAGACAGTGGTGGTGACAGTGGCTCCCCTTCTGGCGATCTGGACAGCTTCCTCCCCGGATTCCAGGGCAGAACAACAGGTGCAGACATTACTCGGACAGAGGCAGTGCCCCAGCCCCAGAAAGCCCAGGCTGGAAGCAGAGGCCGCCCACCCACCCCCTGCCCAGGCTGGCCTGTGCCAATGTGGGCTGCAAGCCCAGCTGCCAGTAGCAGGACAGCAAGAGCCAGGATGGCTATGAGCCCAGGCCGGTCCCCTAGGGCTCTGTGACAAGGAGTGGCCTCTTTAGTCCTGGCCCATACACAAGCCAACTCGGTGTGGGCATCGGCAAAGGCCACTTGCAGGCAGGCCCAGTACTCTGTGGCCTGTAGGAGGCGGGTGATGTTGTAGCTGTGGGTACCCCGAGGCAGGCGAGCTAGAGCAGGGGTCCCCTGACCCCAGAGGGCAGAGGTGCTAGACCAGGTGAGTTTCGTGGAGACTGTGTTGGGTGGAGGGACCCAAGATAGCAGGATGTGATAAGGATGGGTCTCTTGTACCCAGAGCTTTAGTTCCCGTCCCTTGTCCCGGCCTGGCTGTAGGGGAGCCCTGCCAACTACCACACTGACAGTTTTAGTGTCAGCCCCCACCAGGTTCTGGGCCACACAGGTGTACAGTCCTGCCTCTTCCACAGTCACCCTTCGAAGCTCCAGGGTGCCCTCAGGGTGCACCCGGTATCTCCTGCCCACATAGGCAGGTGTCAGTCGAACCCCAGCTGGAGTAACCCAGTAGATCTCAGGTTCTGGTTCAGCCAGCGCCCGGCAGTGCAGTGCCACAGTCTCTCCTCTGGCCACCTGGAGGCTTGGGGGGAAGCTGTGGGGTGAAATGAGAGGCAGGCAGTGGTCCGTCATCTCCCGGAAGGACACCTCTCGGACCAGGTGGCGCTGGAGGTCGGGTGGCTCAGCGCACACGGTAGACTGTGGCTCGATGAAGCGGACACGGGTGCCAGTGGCATTGGCCCAGCGGATGACACAGTCACAGCGGATGGGGTTGCCGTGGAGCCCCACCTCCTGCAGGCTGGGCAGGGACTCCACTGTCTGCTGGTGCAAGGCACTGAGAGCATTGTTGTTGAGCATGAGGGTCTCTAGCTGGGGCAGGTGGTGGAAGGCGTGGGGGTGCACAAAGGACAGCCGTGGGTTGTTGGTGACATCCAGCTTGGTCAGCTCAGGGAGGTTAACCAGGGCGAACTTGTCGATGGAGACCAGCTCCTCCATGCTGTTAAGCCCCAGCTCCTTGAGGTGTAGCATGTTTGCAAAATCTCCTGACCCCACCCTCTGCAGTGGGTTCTTGTTCAGGTCTAGAAACTTGAGCCCTGGCACCTGCTCCAGGGCCCGCCTGGGCACCTGGGCTAGCTGATTGTCATAAAAGGAGAGGCTCTCCAGGCTTTGTAGCCCTTCCAAGGCATAGTCTGAGATCTCCCGGAGGCTCATGCCCGCCAGCACCAAGCTGCGGAGGTTGGCCAGCGGCCGGAAGTTCATGTCCAGGATGGCATCCACCTTGTTGCCACCAATCATGAGGATCTCCAAGTTGGGCAGCGTCTCGAACCAGCGGCTGTCGATGGCCTTCAGCAGGTTGGAGTTAAGGTGCAGCCGTAGGAGGTTGCCGAGGCCCGCGAAGGCCCGGGGAGCAATGCGGTAGAGCTGGTTGTGGTTGAGATAGAGCTCCTGTAGGCCAGCCAGTCCTGCGAAGCTGTGGTCCTCCAGGCGGGTCAGCTGGTTCTCCTCCAGGTGCAGGCTCAGCAGCTGGGGCAGGGCCCGGAAGTCGCAGTCTCGGGCATCTGAGAAACTGTTCTGGGACAGGTCCAGCTCCGTGAGGTTGGCCAGGTAGGCGAGCTCACTCTGGTCCACGCGGACGATACTATTGCTCTGCAGCAGTAGGGTCTGTGTCCCAGCAGGGAGTGCAGGGGGCACTGCTGTCAGGAACAGGTCATTGCAGTCCACAGTGGTAGCCTCGCGGTAGGATGAGCGGGGTGTATACCAGGGACGGATCTGGCAGGCACACTGATGTGGGCAGGGCACGTGCCAGGGTACCACAGGCACAGCGGCAGTGGCACCAGCCACCCAGGCCAGCAAGAAAGGGGCCACGAGGAGCGTCATGGTGGAGCTGCAGGGCAGGAGGGCATCCACAGGAAGAGTCCGGTGTCCTGCTCTTGGAGTTTTGCAGTGTCAGGCTCAGCAGGCCTGCCGGGGCCCAGGGAACTGCCTCCCCAGGGCAGTCATTCTAGGCGAGATTGGGTTGGCATCACTTGGTGTCCTCCTGGGCATGGCTTCTCATCCTCAAGCCCCAGGGCCTGGCTGGCTTGCTCACTGCCACAGCCCATCTCGGGCAGCCCTGCAAAGAGAGGGTACAGAGTTAAGGCAGAGGCAGGCAGTGGACTCTCCCTGCACCCCACCTCCTGTTCCACCCAAGAAGCCAAGCGAGCAGTAGTGAGTGGCTCCAGGCCTCTCAGGTTCTACCCTCCAATCCTTAAGACTTTAGTGTCTTTTTCTATAACCTATACAGAGTCAATGAATCTTTAGGGAAGTGTGTGTGTGTGTGTGTGTGTGTGTGTGTGTGTGTGTGTGTGTGTGAAGCAGCACGGGTGAGCTGGAATTACGGCCATCTTCAGAGACCTTCTGAGCCCAGAGAGAGGAAGACTAGATTCTCTAACCTCTAACCTCTCCTGCCTCTTTCTTTCCTCCCTGCCTGGCTCCCTGGGTAGATGGAAGAGAAAATGATAGATGCCTAGGAGGTATCCCTGTGGGATGGGGTGGGGGGTTAGTGTGAACACAAGGCTTCTAAAATGTGGGATGGAGCTGGTGCAGAGGTGAGTGCTAAGAGTTTCAGCTACTGGGGAGGCTAAGGTAGGAGGACAGTTCAAGGCCAGTCTGGGCTACAGAGTGAGACTCTATTAAAAAAAAACAAAAACAAAAACAAAAAACTAACCAACTATAAAAAGGGTTAGCGAGGCCTCAAGTTGAAAGACAGCAGACCTGACCCACATCAGCACAGACTGGGGAGGAGGGTGTGGTCTTGCCCAGGATCTGCCTAGGCGTTCCTAGGTTGGGGGGCTTTCCTATTCCCAAACACTTGGTAGGGTTGCCCTAAAGGGAGGCAGTGGGGTTCAGAACCCTGGCTCTGAACCCCTCAGCCCTGCAAGAACCTGGTTGTTCTTTTGGAACCCCTCCCCTCACTCATGGTGCAGACACCTGGCAGGTCAAAGTCACCCAGACAAGCTGCCTCCTCTTGTGTCTCCTCCTCATTTTCTCCCAGACATTTCCTTACTCTTCAAGACCTAAGTCCAGCCACTTCCCACAGGAAGCTTCTGCTAAGGCCCCATGCCCTGGAGGCGAGGGCTGGTGCATGCCTTGCAGTGCCCACTCTTCCTGCTGGCAGAGCCCTGATTTCTCCGTGGAAGGCAGCACTGACTAGAGCAGTGATAGGGGACACTGTGGAGACTGAGTACCCAGACCACTCCCCAAGCCCGCTTAACTGTCATGCTGTGCCAACACTGCCCCTGAGTGTGCTGTCGTCTGACAGCTACTGAGGCAATGCTGGGGCACTTGGCTCACTTGCCAAGAGGGCTCTGTCGCAGCCCTGCCAGCGCTGAGCTTGAGGCTTTCCTTGCTTACTGTTGTAGCACAGGACAGGTGCTTCCTGAGGGTTTATTGGAGGACTTGAGCTCATCCAGAAGGAATCCTCCCCACCCATATGCAGAATCTAAGCAACCCAGCTCCTTTCTTAGACTCCAGGGCCAGGCTTCCCAGAAGCAGGATCTGCCTTGGCTTAGAACCCAAGATGGAAACCAAAACGATCAAATTCTGGGTTTCCTCTTTGGATCAGCTCTAGCTCTTGGATGGAAGTCAGATTCCAGGCAGATATTCAGCCGGAGGTGTCAAAAAAGTGCACACACAATTATCAAGCACCTACTACTGGTCAGGACTCCTCCAAGACTCTGGGTACCTCATTCCACTTAATCCCCATTTGTGGCCGTAGGTCTGGAAGAAGCCAAAGTACTTGGTTCAAGTCATATAGATGGTCAGCACAACAGGAAAACCAAGCAGTCTGGAGGTTGGGCCATCGCCTCCTTCCTTCTCTGTCCCCAGGTCTGGCCCAGATTGCCCTGGGCCCGTGGAGATCTGAGGTGCATAGGCTGCAGCAGCGGGCTAGTGCCCTTTCCTTTTTCTTGGCATGAGGATGCCTTACCAAGGAGTGGAGAAAGCATAAAGCTTTGTCTTGGGTACCTCTCAGAGGCCCAAGGAGCTCCTTGCCGCCTCATCCTGCTCTGGGATGAGGGAGAGGGGACCAGTTGGAGTGGGGTGCCCCTCCCGAACAGGAGAGCAGCAGGCCGCGAACATCTGACTGCTTCCCACCTTCCTCTGCAACTATTTCTGAAGGTGGGGAAAACAACCAGGCTTGAAAGGCGCAGAGGTTGGCGTAGGGGTGTGTGTGCTGACACGGAAATCTCAGGGTAAACAAGCACACACAAACACATGCGTGCATGCCTGCACACGTGTATGAGGGAAGCCTGAGGGACACAGCTATCCAAGCCAGTGATTGGGGGCCAGGCAGGGGAGGGAATTGGGTGGTCTGCAGTGTGTGTAGACAGGAAGTAGGGAACCCTGAGAAGTTCCTGTCACAGATACAGATGCAAAGCCGATGGCCCTATCACATGCACACCCCAGAGCCATTGACTCTTACCTAGGCCTGGCAGGAGATAGCAGGGACCCCAGAGAGCTCAGGACACAGAACCTGCTGTCACCATCTGCTATCCTGGGACGACTTACTTGCCTTCTCTGAGCTTCCATTTCCATATGAGTAAAATAAAACTCACTAGAATTAAATAGGTTGAATGTATTGCACCTAGAAAGAGCTTAATAAATCTTAGCTCCTTTCCAGGTCTGACTTCTCCCCAGGTGAGACGGTGGATCCTAGGGCTCAACAAGGCTCCACAGAGCTTACCTCCTGGGGTTCAGCATTGCCCCCCAGCTGGCCAGGGGGCTATGAGCAGAAACAGATGACATGGTCACACCTTCAGAGTGCCACCCTGTTTGGGGAGGCAGCACCCCAACTGCAAGATGATAGGGACAGCCCAAGATGACTCACAGGTGCAGAGGAGGATGAGGGCTGGCCAGGTGGAGAGGACTTGGCATGGGCACCCAGCCTGCCCTGACCCTCGGGCCCTACCTGGGCAGGCTTTTCCCTCCTCCACCACCACCTTTGTTCAAAGCACTGATCAGTGCTGAAACTGAGAGAACTTGAAGGCTCCAGCTGTAAGTCCCTCCTGTGGCCCTCGCTGGGTGGGCAGGAGCCTAGGGCTGGCCTTTGGGGTCCAGAGAGGTGTGACTGAACTTGCATCTCTGCCCAGCACTCCTGATTCAAAGATGAGGCACAGCAAGGTGAGCCTTCCCTTGCTTCAAGCAAGGGAAGGCCCTTCTCTGACAGGGCTCAGTGCTGCCCACTCACCTGCCATCACCATTTAAGGCTGTCTTGCGCACGGCCCACTCATGCAGGCCCATTAGCAATCTACTGAGAAGCTGCAGAAAAGCTAATTGTGTTTTTGCTATAATCTTCTGGGTGAGCAGGAGTTCAGACCATCACTTGTGTTTTCCCCCAGCTAGATTGCGAGCTCCTCGCCACAAGGACTGTGTTTTTTGGTGAGCCCCATGAGCATCAAATATAGGGCCTAGCAAGTCCTTGGACTTATGAATGGTATGAATAATGAAACACATAGAACACATATATGTTATAGTCAAATCTCATCCCCAAACAAGGGGTTGTTCAGCCTTATTTTGTGCAGGAGGCAACTGACAGAAAGGCTAAGTGACAGGCTGGAGCTTGCAAGTTTCAGTATGGAGGGGTCAGGATTTGAACCCAAGGTCTCTGATTCCATACAGTGCCCTTCCAGCCCAATTACCATGAATCAGTGCTGGCTCTACGTGGAGTACCTGCCTCAGTTGCAACCTCCCCTGGTCCTTAGCAAATCTATCCTGACTGATGCTTGCTAGGCTAGGCCTAGATCTTTTCCTTGACTCTTGGTTTGAGTAATGCCCCAAGGTGTAGAGGGTGGGGGTTGCACCTCTGAGTATAGGTGGGCCTGGAGCCACAGGGACAAAGAGCCAGTGCACCCAGACCTCAGTCTGCCTTCTGACCACAGTGAGTGGCTGGCTCAGAAACCACAGCCATGAAGCCACAAACCATGACACAGGGCTGGTCACCTACTCCAAAGGCAAGGTATTCTCTTGGAGGTGCCAGCTTTGCAAACCCAGCTGGATCCCCGACCTCCAGGGAACATCTCCGGATTTAACAGGAAGTGTAGAATTGACCACCTACACTATTAAACTAAGCCCTTGCAAACTATCTAGGGCAGAGACCAGTTCTGGAGACTGGTCAAGAGCCAGAGTCCTGTTTTCTGGGATTCTGCTCTGGGCCTATGCTCAACACAACTCTGGGGCACTGGCTGGGCCTGGAGATGGAGGTGCAGATGTTGTGTATGCAGAGCTTCTCTCTTCCCTTCTCCTTACTTGTCCTTTCCATCTCTCCTAGCACCCTGCTCTGCTCTGGGGAACCAAGGACCCAGAGAGAGGACTGCGGGTGGGAGATGATCGATTGCCTGGCTTTGGCTGCTGTGGTGCCGGCTCCCCCCCAGCGAAGCTGCAGAGACAGATGGGCAGCATAACTGAGTGTCGCATTGATAAACTCCGGCCTCCTCAGCAGCAGGTATGTGCTGGGCGGGAGCCACTTGGAGGGAGTGGAGCGCTCACAGCTCTGTGCACCTGGCCTTCAGCTCCTCCTGGGAGGTGAGCAAGACCCTCACTCTCACCTCTCGTTTAATCACACACAGCCTGATCCTTGGAGCTGGTGGAGAGCTGAGCATTTCTCTAGTCTTCCAGAGCCTGAGTTCAATAAATGACTCATGCAAAGGAGGGGTGGTGGAAGAGCAGGAGCCTGGGCTTTGTGATCAAGGTCTGGGCCCGGCTCATGCCATGGGCTGTGCAACCTCAGGCAATGCACTTAACCTTGGGAGCTTCAAATGTCTGAGCTGGGAACTGGGGAGGGGCTGTGAGGTCGCCAGGAGGTACAAGGCATTTGCATTGCCCACATCACAGTGGCCTTTTGAACACTGTGGAGGTGCCAGATACACACAGGAGCATGTGCAGAGACCCTCAAGCCCACACACATGACAGCACAGACACAGCCAATTCCAGCTCTCCCAGAGGTTCTTACCTGGCTCTTCCCTGTCAGTACGTGGCCTCCATCTGGCCTGACCTCTGCCATCCTCAATGAGTTTTATCCTCAAAACTCAGAATTCTCCTTCCTTTGCCGTCACAACTTCCTTGAGAGTGAATCTTCGGGGTTAAGTAACTCTGGCATTAGAAAGCTTTAAATTCACTGAGTGCATCCTCCTACTGCAGAGTGAGCCAGCACTTCCGGGGGTCTCACGCATCGCCAGTGGTCACCAGGGAGGGAGGCTGGGCCTTCTTGGAGCTCTAGAGTCCCCGGGTCTAGAAACTGCCCCAGGCCATAGGACCCAGGCTCTGGCTGGAGTCCTTGTGGCCTGAGTGTGCCGTGTCATGATGAGCCAGGAAGGTGGCCTGGCCATCACCTGCTCTCTGTGTACCTAGAGTTCTGAGGTGCTAGGCAAGGACACGAATGGGAGGTGGCTGGGGAGGAAGGGCCCAGGCCTACACCCCTATCTGCCCCCAGACCTCTCCCTCAGGGTAGTCAGAGCTTTTCATTTATTTAATCTACCCTAAAGCAAATGTCTCTTCCCACAGAGCCTGTGCTGGCTTCTGCAGTCCCATCTCTGCCCCTGTAGCATCACTTCTACCCAGAGCCCAAGGCTGGAGCTCACTGGTCCTGACCCTTACAATGGCCTCTTCTGGCTCTCCTGCTCTCCATGGTGGGATCTTCTCCTTCCCAGACAGGTCACAGTCCACTGAACCACACTTGCCATTTTCTTCTCATCTTGGGCCTCTCACTCAGCCTGCAATGCCTTCCTGTGGTACTGGGGACTGAACTCAGGCCCTGGCACTTGCCAGACAAGCACTTATTCTACTGAGCTATTTCCCTGACCCCACAATCTCAACTGTTAAACGCCACTTTAGCCATCAAAACCACTCCAAATGCTACCTCCTCCAACATGCTTTCCCCAGTCCCTAGAAAAGGGTGGCCCCTCCCACACTGCCCAGGAAACCTCTGCAGAGAGCCAAAGCACTGTCCTTACTATCTGCTGCACATCTGCCCAGCCAGGCCACAAGCCCCATGAGGAAAGCCCGGCTTGTCAGGGATTTCCTGGGATCTGGAGCCCACAGGCTGTGGTGGGGGGTTCTACTGGGACGTGAAAGCACAACCTGAGGGTTGGCCATGGAAACAACCCAAGTGACTACAACCTGCATTTTCTTTTTTTTTAAACAATGAATTAGAATGGAAGATGGCAGAGTACATTGTATGCAGCCAGGCTAAGTTTTTTTTTTTTTTTTCAACTGGGGATGATACCCAGGGCTTTCTACACTGTGTTGCATTCTAACACTTTTTGTTTTTTTTTTGTTTTGAGACAGAGTCTCACTAAATCACTAAGTTATCCAAGCTGGGCTCAAACTTGCCATCCTCCTGCTTTAGACTCAGACATCATTGTACCATCACTGCAGGCTCCACGTGTTGTTTTGAGGAGTTTCCTTCTATTTTACACAGACACAGACAGACAGACAGATACACACACACACACACACACACACACACACACACACACACACACACACATTGTGTATGAGCACCTGACACAAAATACATGCTTTGCCTTGGGCTCTGGGCTCGCAGCTCACTGTCCTGGACATTTCATTTGGCAAAGTCTCTCCAACTTGGAGACCACCGGAATGAGGAGGACATGAAGCAGTCTGAAGGAAAAGGCACAGCGCTGCCAGGGGCCTCTGTGTGCCCGAATTTCTGCCGCTTTTCACTTTATTCACCATTCTGCCAACAACAGCAGATGCAGATGCTTTCTAGATGAGCAACTCAAGCTCAAGGACACTAAGGGACCTGGCAGGCCCCATGGCCAGCATGTGGAGGCCCAGGGCTGGACCCCAGCACACTCCCTCAGCAGTCTACCTATTTTTGCACTCCTATGCCAGAACTCACCTGACCGCAGTGGCACAATGGGGAGGTGGAAGGAGCCCCAGATTCCTATGGGCCAGGCTTGCTCTGCCTCCTCCCCGAAAGTCCAGAGATCAGGGACCTCGTTCTGGACCCAAGAATAAAAGGGTCCTCTCGCCAAGGAGGAATCTCTTCTTTGCCAGTGCTCCTGGCTGGCCCCAGCAGAGGGTGCCAGCAGGTAGCATATGGTCACTTCTGTTTGCACTGCACCGAAACAGGCTTCAGAGAATCTGAGCCAGCCTACTACGTAAGGAGCTGAGGAGTGAGGAATGTGAGGAGAGTGGCTTCTGGCCAAGCCCACCTCCCATCCTCAGGGAAATGTCTCTGATTCATTACTCTCTCCCAGGCTCCCTCTGGGCCCAGGATACCCCATTCCAGCCTGGTGTTTACCCATCTGCCTGTCACTTCAAGCCCTTCAGAGTGGGAGCTCTGTTCCAAGCTGCCAGCTCTTCCAACAGGTTAGCACATATTAGGAGCTTATAAAACATCTGGAAAGAGAGAAAGAGAGAGAGAGAGAGAGAGAGAGAGACCAGTGAGGTGTAGGGGGTGTGTGAGTTTAGTAGCCCAGGGGATCAGCTACCTAGGAGGTGGCTGGTGTCTGTGCTGACTCTCTTGTCGCCTCTTTGCTGTCACCATTCTAGGACATGTCATCCTGAACACAGATCCCTGTGCCCTTCCCTGGTCCTTGACCTTCCATGACCACTTTGGCCCATCATAGTCAATGGTTCCAGGGTGAAAAAGAAAGCTCTATGTTCTGAGTCAGTTTCTGCACCTGCCTTTGATAGCATCGTATGTGGCCTTCACCCTTCTGGGGCTCCCTTGAGCACTCCTTCAGATAGCGTATGGATCCTCCTTGCCGGTCTGGGAGCTTAGGTAAAGGGAGAAGGCATCAGAACCCTGTGCATGGGAGGGATGTGTCTTCACGATTCTCTCACAGGCTCTTTATCTGTGGGTGGGGAGAGGCCTGCTTCATGCAGGGAACATGAAGATGTCTGTAGTGTGCCTGGGTTTGGTAGCATTTCCTTCCCTTGGCGTCACCTCCAGCTCAGAGCAGGTCCTCCTCCTCCTCCTCTTCCTCCTCCTCCCCCTCCTTCTCCTCCTCCTCCGCCTTCTCTTCCTCGTCTTTCTTCTTCTTCTTCTTCTTCTTCTTCTTCTTCTTCTTCTTCTTCTTCTTCTTCTTCTTCTTCTTCTTCTTCTTCTTCTTCTTCTTCTTCTTCTTCTTCTTCTTCTTCTTCCTGTTTTGTATTTTAGGAAAGGGACCCTGCACCCCGAGGGGCAGGGTCAGCATGGTAGGCCCGGGGATTGAACCCCTGGCCCCTGCACCTGTTTGCATGTGTTTTAATCCACTGAGTTATTTGACTGGCACTAAGAAGTCCTTATCCTTTACTGGGCAACACCTCCACCTCTAAGTGAGCAGGAAACCCTCTTCCTGAGAGCCGTTATGCTGCAGGCCGACATGACACTCCTTCCCAGGAGGGGCTGCCCTCTCTGATGTTATGGAGAGCAGGGACTGGGGTCCCAGGACAGTACTCTGAGCTGCTCTAGTGACACCAAACAGCCTTGCTGCCAGTGCTTCAGGCTGAGGTGAACAGCCCATCTGTCCCTAGCACTTCCTGTAAAGATTGAGAGGGCCACTGCTAGCAGAGCTCTAAATACTCAGCTTGATGGCACCCACATATGTCTGCATTGGCCTTTTTCCCAAGCCAGATAGACAGCCATGACCAGTTGCTAACCCACCAGCTTCCCCAGCGTCTCTTCCTAGATTAGTCTGAGGTGTCAGGCAGACTCCAGGGCAATTACTAAGTTGCCTGGGCTTGGCTCCCAGACAAGTCCTCCTGACTCAGCCTCGCAATGTTCTGGGATCACAGGCAAGCACCACCGTGCCCAGCTCCTGTAGCACTCCTTGAAGACTTCCTGCTACAGCCAGGGCCCCAGTTTGCTCCTTAGCCACCAGGGATCCTTGGGATCATGCCAGGGTGGAGGAAGAGGGTGACTCCAGAGGGACGCAAGCAGTGGTCTTTCTTGTCCCCATGTTTCTGCACATGCCGGGTCCTGGTCCAGAATGCCTCTGCTCACTTGTACAGTGGGAAATCCTACAGAGTGTCCGCCTGCCCTGCACATCCATGAAGCCCTCCCTGGCCATCAGTGCCCCTCCCCAACCCATCTCTTGCTGCCTCCTGCGCCCTCCGAGGCGCCCCACTCAACGTGAGGCTCAGCCCCCCTCATACCTCCTGTGAGCTGCTGAGGCTAGCCAGAGCTGGGGCGGGGGCACTTTGGCCTTGGCACTGATAGACAAGAAGGCAGCCACAGGGATTCCAGCAGCATGAGAGGAGGTCTGGGGTCCTCGCAGGGCCACAGTGTAGGGGAGGGAGCACGGGCAGGGACCCTATCCTCTCTGTAGACAGGGAGGCAGAGCACAGGGGGAGCAGCCCTGTTAGATGCAGAGAAAGGCCAGACCTCTTCTAATGGAAAAGGAAAATGAAATCAGAATGAAAATTGATGAGGCAGTGAAAAGGAGACTCGTTTCATCAGCAAGTTTGCCAGATGAAGCTCAGAGATAAATCATGCTGCCGAAGGAGCCTAGGTCTTGCAAGGGGTTGCTGCCTCCCCCACCCCCAGCTGTCTGGGGCAGCCTGAGATAAATGGCTGCAGCGGAGCCCCGGAACCCCGCTGGGGTGTTTTGTTCTTGGCCTTCAGTGCCCCCATGCAGTGAGAACAGCCTGCTAGCTCTGCCACCAATTCCAGGGTCACCTTTGCCATCTCCTCTGTTGCAGTCTGTCCCCATAATGGCAGCTGGGAAACTTGTCCCAAGAGCAGATTCTCCAGGTGCTGCATGTAAATTCAAAAACCTCTAGGGGCCAGCTCTACAAACCAAGGACAGTGACACCTAGACATGCACAACTAAAAATGTGCATATATATGATGCACTTCCCTGGCAAGAATGCCAGACGCGCCCCCCCCCCCTCCACCTCCTGTGGCCACAAGAAGACATTTTCTCTGAGGAGCATTAACAGAGCCCTGGCTGTGAACTAAGTGCTTGTTAGATGTGAGGAACTAGGGATACAAAGTGGGGGGAGGGAGAATGAGGACTCACCGGCTGAAAATAACATACCCCACTAGAACATAAAAGTTATTATAGTCAGGGCAACAAGACTCCATCTAGGGGAGAGAGCCTAAATCTGCCTGATGTAGGAAGCTGGGCAAACTACCCAGCAGAAATCTGCTAACAATCACCGAACAGTAGCTCTAGAGCAGCGAGTCTGGTGGCATGCAAACTGTACTCTGGTGAACGCTAAGGTCTGCCCGGGTGGAAGACTGCACACTTAATGGGAACGTCCAGACAGAGGGCCCGGGATTAGGAATGCAGAAGGAGAATTCCAAAGAGAAAGGGGCCTGAAAGTGTGAACTCCACAGTAAATAGGCTGTCGCAGCTGGCCAAAGGTCTAGACACTGCAGGCAGAGAGAGGGAGCCAACAGGGCCACATAAGCCAATAACTACTAGGGCCACCAGCAATCATAACCCTTTAGTACCAGATGCCCCTGGCAGTCAAAATCTCCTGTCACTGTGTTCTGAATGCATGCCCCAAATTCTTGTGTTAGAAACTGAACTTCCAATGTCTCAGTACTGGGAGGTGGCACCTTTAGAGAGGTGAGTACATCATGAACCCCTCCTGCCCCGGACTAATGCTGTTCTGAAAGGCCTTGAGGGGAGGACATCTAGTCCTTTTGTGTTCTGCTCTGCCCTGTTAGGACACAGCATTCTTCTCCTCCTGCAGTGTGCAGGGCACCATCTTGGGAGCAGAGAGTAACCTTGCCAGATATTGGCACCTTGATCTTGGCTTTCCCGGGCTCCAGAACCCTGAGAAATCAATTTCTGTTCTTTATAGACTGCCTAGTCTATGGAATTCTCTTACAGCAGTGGAAGTAAGACACATTTGAGTCTCAGGAAAGCCAATATCCCCATGTTAATAGAAAGAGTATTAAGTGACTTGCCCAAGATCACAAAGCAAACAAGTAATGGGGGGGCAAGGAGAAGAACCAGACTGCTTCCAGTCCAGCCCTTGTTTTCCCAGCATGAGAACAGTGACAGGTATAGCAGCCACTGACAGAGCGTGACTGGGAGCCGGATGTTGGACTAGTTGTCCACACAGCATGTCCACAACACTGTGATGTAGGGGTGATGAGCTCCACTTCACTGATGCGGGTGACTAGAGGTACCCCTAAGAGCACTCAGTGGAAACCAGGACGTGGGCTAGTACCCCCACCCTTCACCTCTTCCAGTCCCACTGCCTCAAGCCCTTCATCCTCAAGCATAGAATGGAATGGAGAGATTCCAGTGGACTTCTTTGTAATCGTCCGCTTTGGACTGAGCCAAGCCAAGAGAAACAAACAGGCCCTTGGCTTCAGGTCAGCGGCCCATCCTCAAGGGAAGGAAGCTCTCCACACTGGCATGGGCTCCCTCTCCTCCATGCCTGCTCATGCCTTCTGGGCCCAGACAGCCAGTGGCTCCCAGAGCCCTGAGCTACTAGAAGGAGATGCTTCCATCTGTGATCAATAACAGGCATAATTCAGTGACTGCGGCAAGTACAAAGGAGTGTAGGTTAAATCAATATTTAGACGCTTCAAAATTAAACTAATTAAGAGCGAGCCTTAATGATTTTTACTGTCTGGGAATAAAAAAGACAGAAAGCCCACCTATATTTCACGATGCCACTTTAGTAGCTCATAATAATCCGGGAAGAGCAGGAAGCAAAGGTGCTCCAGCAGCCCCACTGCTGCACTGCAGGGAAGGGAGCACCTTGGCCTTGGTGGGGGAAGACGGGGAGGTGATGGGTGGGGTGGGGCACGGCACAGGAGCAGCATGCGGCAGGGCCACCGGCACGGGGTCAGGGCTGGTGCGGGTCCCATCCTAGGTGTTGTATTGGCATCCTCACCCAGGCACCTGTGGATGTGATCTTAGTTCAGAAATGTTGGGCCAAGGAGATGGCTCAGCAGTCTAACGCTCCGGCTTAGGAAAGCTTGGGCAACCGCAGGGACCACAGTTTGATCCCCAGTATCACATGCTGTGCCAGCCCCACCCCCAGGGCAGGCTGAGCTGGCCATAATATATATATAAAATAAATGTCCGCCACTGGCTGCCAGCAGCAGAGGAAGCCTGGGGAGGCAAACGAGGCTTCTTCTTGTCTTTCAAAGGGAGGCCGGCTCTGCCCACACCTTGAATTTGGACTTCCAGCCTCCAGAACCTGGAGACAAGAAGCTTTTGTTGAATTACAGCTGCTGGTGTGTGGTGTTTTAATACTGCAGCCCCAGGGAGCTCACACAGGGTCTCTGGGTTCAGATTCTTACTCTGCCTCTTGCTATCAGTGCAGACACAGGGAATAGGCTTACTCTTCAGGACCCTCTGTCTTTTCTGAAGAGTGGGAATAAGAACAGCACTTTCTGTCTTACTTAGAGACATGCGGATCAACTGAAAACACCAGTGTGAGTCAGGCCCTACAAGCTGTGAGTGCTGTGCAAATACACCCAGGCTCATGGCTTCGAGGAAAGAATCTGCGAAGAGACTCAGGAACCATCTGTCAGGTGAGTGAGAGGTGTCCCCCAAAGGACATTCTAAAAGCGAGTTGGATCATAGGATCACAGGGGTATGTTCCCTGGCATTAATGACATTATATAAAAGAAACAGATTTCCATTGTCATTTTGTTTTCCTGTTTTTGAAAAAGGGTCTTGCTATGCAGTTCAGGCTGGCCTCAAACTCATGGTGATCCTCCTGCCTCAGCCTCTTGAGGACTGAGATTACAGGTGTATGTCACCATATCAGGTGTTTACTGTCATTTTCAATAGGAGTTTTATGTGCTGCCTGCTTGATGTGAGGTTAGAGGCCAGGGAGATAGCTCATTGGTATAGTGCCTGCCTGGCAAGCATGAGGTCCTGAGGGAAAACAATGAATGGGTTGGATGATGCTATTTCAAAATTAATTTTTAGCATCATTGAGAGACAGACAGACAGACAGACAGACAGACTGAAAGTGTGTGTGTGTGTGTGTGTGTGTGTGTGTGTGTGTGTGTATCTTGGCAGCCCTAACCTTGTTCTCATTTTTAAAACTTTCTCTGCAGCCCAGTAAGAGTCAGAGCAGCGCCAGCCAAGCCTGTGGTGAGAACACAGTGAGGACTGCCCTGGGGCGTTGCCCTGTTCCGCACCCTGCTGCCTGGTGGAAGTGAGAGGGAGCCACAGCAGTTTGCCTTTATCCTCCCCAGAGTTTACCAGGCATAAATGGAACAGGAAGCCCCACCAACAGCAAATGAAATCCCTACTGATCCTAAGAGGGCTGATGTCCCCAGCCTGGGTGTTCATCCTGAATAAATGCTCCTGGTGGTCCATGTGCTCAACACTGGAGTGCTGTTTCATGTGCTCTGGAACAGGTGAGCAGAGCTTAGAGCCTCTCCTAGGGCCCCAGTGGGTTGAGGAGGAGCAAGGCTGTCAGGTTGTCTCTCAGGTCTCTTCAGGAGCTGCACTATGTAGCCCTAGAGCTCCTGAGGGGCCCAGGGAGGGGCTAACCTCTTGGCAAGTATATCCAGCATTCTTCTCTGGCAGGCACCCTATCCCTGTGGTAAATGAGCATCTGTTGGTGTGTAACTCTCTCTGGGACAGGTGACATCAGCAGTATCACCACCATTTGGGATTTACTGCCATGCCAGCTTTACAGTCAGCCCGCTCCCTCTGTTAGTGTCACGAGACCCATCCCTGCCCCATACACTGCCCCTGGTTGTGAGCGGCAGCACTCTGTGCTTGGGGCCATCAGCACACATCACTCAGAGCACCCACCATTAGCATCACGACCTCCATCCACTGCTTGAATATTGATCCTCGAGAGGATGCTTATTATCCTGAGGACATGTGGGTGGCCACACAGAACTGGAGACAGATGGAGAGCCTGCCATTGCAAACATGCGTGATGAATCTAAACGTAACCACGACAGCCCCTGCATCCTGCCTGGGGGACATAAAAATGACAAGTATTCCCTTTTTGTTATCACTGTGTTTTTCCAACTCTGGTTGCACAACAGAATCCTATGGCGATCTTTAAAATATACCTATGCCAACATCCCACTCTAGAGCAATTAAGTCAATCTCTACAGGGTGGGAGCCAGGCATGGTTATAAAGAAAAACTTTCCAGGATTTCTGTAAATATAAATTTTCTACCAAAAGTTAAAATAAACTGTAAAGAAAATGTAGACCTTATAGTTGCTAATTCTGAGGTATTTAGAGAGAAGTGCACTGGTGTCTGTAATTTATTCTGATACACCAAAAAGTGAGAAGAATGAATGGAAAGAGGGATGGATGGATGGATGGATGGATGGGTAGAAGGGTGGGTGGATGGGTGGATGGGTGGATGGGTGGATGGGTGGG
>PVJA010035644.1:0-21668 GCA_004027025.1 Myocastor coypus | reverse complement strand
TACTAGTTTGGTATTCATGAATTTTCTCGGTTGTTCTTTGTCATGGATATATCTTATTTCTCAATCAATTTTGAAAGTTAGTTTTGTGGGGTACATCAATGTGAGTTGGGGATTGTTTTCTCTGAGGGCTTGAAATACTTTAGTCCAAGCTTTCTTTGTCTTGAAGGTTTGTTCTGAGAAATCTACAGTGATTCAGATGGCCTTTCCTTTATATATGACTTATTTCTTTTCTCTAGCAACTTTTAAAATTCTGTTCTTGTGTTTAATGCCTAGATTTTGGATTTTGGACTATGGGTTGCCTTACTATAGATTTTTTTTCTAATCATGACTAATTGGAGTTCTACAGACCTCACGTACCGCATGTCAAATTCTTTTTCTGTGCACGGGGAGTTTTCTGCCATTACTTCTGTAACAAGGATTTTTTTTTTTTTTTTTTTTTCCGGAACCAGGGATTGAACTCAGGCCCTTGCACTTGCCAGAAAAGTGCTGATTCTTCTGAGCTATCTCCCTGGCTCCTGTAACTAGGATTTTTATGTCATTTATATTCTCTGGGTTTTTCATTGACTCTGACCAATCTCATGTTATTTCTTCGTGCATTCTGTGGCAATTCTTGGATTGTTTTGTTCTGTTTTTGAAAAATCTTTCTTTTCATGCTCCCTAACTGCAAATCTGTTTTAGAACTGATATTTTGCCCTCGTATAGTTTATTGAGATGCATGTGCTTTCAGTTAAATTTTTAATCCCCTCCATATCTGCCTGAATCTGTTTCATGAATTTCATTTCTTTCCTATGTTGGGCATTCATATTTACTATTACTTTTTTAAGATCCTCTATTTTTAAAATCTGTATCTATTCTAGATTCACTAAATATGTCCTTCATTATGGTCATCATCTCACTAGTTATCTGAGAAATTATTTCCAAATTGATTTTTTTCTAGATCCTCATTCTTCTGCTTTGTTATTTCCACTGTCGGCATTTCAGAGAGTTTGCGTAGTTGGCTTTTAATTGTTCCACCTCACTGCACTCTGAATTTGCCTTTAGAGAGTTGGAAGTCTGAAATTGCATTATTCTCCCATGTATTCTAATTTTTCTTTTTCTTTATCTTTACTTTAGTTTCTGCTTTGATGCTTGTAAAGCACTTATGGTAGATAGCTTTATTGCCAGTATTGAAAATTCCTTTTAAAATGATGAATTTTCAGAGATGTCTTCAGGTGTACCTGTCTTTTGGTTTTTGAGTCTGTTGCAAGATCTTACCTCTTTATTTTATTGGGGATAAGTTGCTACCTATTTCATTTGCTCCTGTGTTCCTAGGTACTATCCTATTATACTGTTTATGATCCTCAGGCAATCTTGATCTCAGTATCCAAGGAAGAACAATTGATTAGAACAACTGGGTCATGTTGCCTAAAGTGGTACAATCAGTAATAACAACAGCATGCAAGGCATTCTAGAAAATGACAGTGTGTTATTTCTGGGTATGATTGCAACAGTGTTCTTCCATGAGATTTAGCGTTGAGTCAGTGGAATCAATAAACATGACTCATAATATGTAATAACTATTTGCTAGCTTTAACCATATGAGTTAAATTTATAGTCATATAGCAAAACCTAAAACACACAAAAAAATTATACAGTAAATATTCACTGAATAGAGTAATTTTACCCTCATCAGAAATCATTTAAAAGGGGCTAGGGAGAAAAACAGAGAAATAGAAGGATAAGAAGAGACAAGAACCAAAGCTTAAGGACAAAGAAGGAGTATGCAAGCTTCAGGAAACTGGTGAACAAGACAGGAGAAAAAAAAAAAAGGAAGGAAGAAACAGAAACAGGCACAGAGCAGAACAACAACAAAGAACTGGAAACAGGGCTAGAAATGTAGCCCTGTTCCATGTCTAGCAAGACCGAGGTTCTGAATTCAATGATTGCTATTAATAAAAGGAAGAATAAAAAAGACCTGAAAAAAATTGAAAGAATGTTCACATTCATGTAAAAACAAGAACAAATAATCGGAGGCATAAAAAAGGCAAAGAAAGGAAGAAAAACAATGACCTCTTCAAGGCATGTCTTTCCTGTCACTGAAAGACTAAGGGGGCAGCCAGACCTGAATTTACCTTGATTAATTCCAGCAGGCCTGTAGTGCAGTGATGGCGGGAGCCCATAATCCCAGCAAGCCTGCACCTTCAAATCTACAGAAGTTCAGGCTGATCTTGGTTTCGGGCTGTGAGGTTGGGACCAAGGTGTTCAGCCCTCAACATGCTAGGTTCCTCTTATTGCTTGAAATCAAATTCCTCACCTTGGGTCTCCCCTGACTGCACCTCACCTTGCTATTGGTAGGCCTAACTGACCCAACTAACAGCGGTGCTGAGTCCCAGGTTCAGTTGCCTCTTTAGAAAATATGACCAGCCAGTCACCCTCTCCTGGAAAATTCTGAACTAGAACCACTTACTGGCCACTGCAGCCTATAGCATCCACTGTTCCACTCACTGGCATGTTTCTCTGTGAAATCTCGGGAGTCACCCATAATTATTGTGCCACAGTAGGTTTGAGTGACCTCTTTCCTGCTGTGAACTAGGATTTGGAGAGAAAGTGATGTTTGCCCCTCCTCGTTCTGTATTGAGGTCCTCTTGCTCACCCTATGGGCTCCAAGTCTTGCTTTAGATAAATATTTGGCCACAGAGACTCATTCTCTCCTCTTTCCCACGTTGCTGCATTCCAGCATCTGGATTCTGAATCTAGAAGAGGCTAATTTACTGCTACTTACCTTCTGCTGTCTTCCCAAAGCCTAAAAACAAATATTTGAGTTCCTATCTGTGACACTGTATAGCGAGTCTCTAATTCTTATCTCAGAATATTTCACAAAGAAAATTGTGCTGAGAAAATGAGAATAAGAAAGTGGTTCCTGACAGCAGAGTTGCAGGACAGGACTTGGCATAGTATCACTCACTGCTCTGAGCCGCCTTCTCTACCCAAGCCTGATCCTTTCCAGCAGAGACTTAATGTTGGTCTCTTTTTCTGTTCTTCACATTCTTCACATGAAAATTCTCCTAGGTTCATTGCTCCAAAGACTATCCTTATGGAGAGTCCCAAATCTGACCTCCTGGGCTACAGAGCTGGGTATCCAACTAATTTCCAGGGATGGTGCATATTTCAAATCAATAAATATCCTAATCTGAATTCATCATCTTCCCCATATCCAGTCTTTCCCATGTATCCCCGTCTTGGCAAAATCAGGATTCCTCATTCCTCCACTTTCACATTCATCTAGGTATCAAGCTCTATCTTTTGTTTTTTCCCTCTTTTCCTTTTTCTCTTTCCTTTCTTTCTTTTGATGTCAGCTGAAGTTGTGAGTGTGCTAGACAAGTATTTTTTTATCTCCTTCTTTAAGCTAAGCCTTACTATTCTACTTTGTAAATTATCTGAAATCCTCATTTGTCTCCATCCTCACTGCTACTAACCTAATTAATTCTTTTTTATTAATATTTTTATTGTTTAAATTTAACAATGGTTATATTACATATTTTCATCATCAGATCAGTTTAGATTAATAGATATAGGTATATAAGATTGATCAAACAATTAAACATTAACACATTCAATCAATATTATTTTTTCCCCTTTCTTTTTTTAAAAGTTGACATATTGCATATTGTCCTCACAGTAGTTCTACAGAGTACAGTGTGTGGGCATGACCGACCTCCCTACCAATGTTGCTAAGAAGTAAAAAAAAAAAAAAAAGAAAGAAAAGAAAAAAGAAGAAAGGAAAAGAAAATTCTTCTCTTTGGACTAAGAGGAAGCAGATGCATACACAGTCAAATGTTCTGCAATTGCAGTGGGCCACCAGTGAAGCTTGTAATGTATAACCTAATTAATTCTACCATCCCACCCTTCATTCTTGTCTGAAGTAGTGCTACAATCCCTAATTGGCTTTGATTTCTCTAGTCATTATCCTCTCACATTGCTTCTCCATGCTGCAGGTGGTATAGCTTTCTGAACTGAACATCTAATCATAAGGGCTGGGATGCAGCTCAGTGGTGGAGCATGTACTTAGCATATGTGTGGACATGTGTTCCATGCCCAGTACCACATAAAAGCAAACATGTTTAAAACCATCAAAGTCTCCCTCATTGCTTGCAGGAGAGAATCCAATATACTGAGCAGGACAGGTGATCAAGTTACTTTTCTCATTGCTGAGACAAAATATCTGACATACAAAGTTCAAGGAAGAAATGATTATTCAGCTCACACTTTATAGAGGTTTCAGTTCATAATCAGCTGGCTTCAACATAGAATAGTATTTGGCAGAGGGGCAACAATCATAGCTATGGATATGGAAGATAAGAAAGGCAACAAGAGAAGGGAGGGACAGACAGAGAGAGAGACAGAGGGACACAGAGACAGAGACAAACAGAGATAGACAGAAGCAGAGACAGAACAGACAGAGATAGACACAGAGACATAGAGAAACAGAGAGAAAAAAACCCAAACCTCTTTCTGTCCCGTCTAGTGTATGCAGGCTACCTGCCCAAGGGCAAGTGTAACACTTGCATCTTTAATGCGAGCACTGAACCATCAATCAAACATGAACTCTCCATTCAGCCATCTTCAAAAATCCCTGTCTCCCTGCCATGACTACATAAGGCTCTGCAGTGGTTCTCAACCTTTCTAATGCCATGACCCCGTAATACAGTTTCTCATGTTGCAGGGACCCCAAACCAAAAAGTAATTTTGGCGGCTACTTCAAATTACTAATTCCAATAAATAACATTTCACCATGGCATAGCATGGGTTTAAATATGTATTTTCCAATGGCTTTAGGCATGTGTTTTGGTCGTTTGACTCCTGTTGGGGTCACAACTCACAGGTTGAGAACCGCTGCCGGGGACATGCAAACACAAACCATAACAGCAGATCTAATAAGATCCTTTAAAATCTGGCCCCTGGTCCCTATCAAACTCACCAGCCATTGTCACATTTACCTTCTATGACAGCTTCTAGTGCCTCACACACAGCTGCCCTGTGTCCCTGGACCTCCACACAGGAAGATCCTTTAATCAGATCACTTAACGTCTCTGCCTTTCTCAGCTCCATCCTTCTGATCTGAGAGCTGGCACTGATCTCCCCAGGAAGGCCTCTGGAACCCAGAGCCCCCTGTTCTTTTCATTCTATAACACTTACAGCATCAGTGTAACTGCTGTTTTAATTGTTATTTTCCCATCTGACTGTACTTATTCCTCTCATGAGTAAGAGCACAATACAGATAAGGCCTGGCACATGGGAGACACTCTGTAAATATTTGATGAAAGAATGATCATCATTTTAAAGAGACAGAATGGCTCTGGGGCAAGGATAATTTTATCATAATATGATTAAATGTATTGATGTGTCTAAATAAAGATGTATCAATCATTAAAGAGGGCAGTCAGTTTGGAAACACAGAGTAAGGTGAGTTGCTCAAGTAAATACCAGAATGCCTATCTGAGCACATCCAAAGATAAAGGAGTATTAGCTAATGGGGCTCAAATGTGGTGCCATTAGTAAGAACATTCCTCTTATGAAATGGATATGTCAAGCTCTTTAGCTGGATGCCATTAACTCATTTTCTAATTCCATACCCAAGCAGCACTTTTATATTTATTATTTATCTTCAGATACAAATCTGCCTACAGGGAGAATGATGTTCAGACTTTGGGTATTTCAAGCCCTGTGACAGTGTGTCCCAGCCATGAACTGACCCAGGTGGGTGTTGTCCACTGTTTGCTCTTCAACCAGTCTTTAAGACATTTAATTAACAATAACTGTGACTGTTCCTAGGGTACAGTTGGATACTTTGAATTATGTATAAATTGTAGAAAGATATGATCAAGCTAATTCATCTGTCACCTCATCAATTTATTTTCCTGTCTGTGGCAAGAACATTAAAAGATCTATTTTAGCAATCTGGAAATATACATTGTTATTAACTGTGGTTCCTATGTAACAATTGATCATGGAAACTCACACCTCCTTCCTAACTAAAATTTTGCACCCTTAGGACGTCTTTCTTTTCTCAGTCACTCGCCACACACACACATTCACACCAATTCTGATAACTACCTTTCTGATCTCTTTTACTACTGCTTGACTTTGTTTCCATTTCACATCTAAGTGGGCTTACATGGTAAGTGTCTTCCTCTGCCCAGCTAACCTCACTTAGCTTAATGTCCTTAATACTCCTTTCAGTATATGGATCACATTTCCTTAATGTGTTCATCCATTTTAATTTTTTTTTTCTTTAGTTCAGTGGTACTGACGTATGGAAACAAGTGCCTGCAAGCCTACAACAGAGGACCAAGGATCTATGACCAGGGCAGGGCCTAAGCCCCACAACCCTAAATCACTTTCAGCCACCAGTGAGTTCCTGGCTAATTCAGGATTGTTTATTAAGGAGCCATGACACATAAACAAGACTATTTTGTACCATTTTGCTCTTTGACACATGGAGAGAGTTATCGTATAATTTACTTCTTAACCTGGATAGTTTCTAAGTCACAGTGACCAAAAGAACACAAAAAATGAAAGGTTTATTAAAGTAATTTTTTGTAAGTGATCAAGTAAATGTCACTAGAAATACGGGGTTTTCGTATAGCTCTACAGAGTAAGGCTTTCTGTCAATTTAAAATCCTAGCAACAGAAATTCATTTCTTAAAAATATGATCCTTCTTGAAATAAAAAAAAATCCAAAACTCAAATGCCTTCTTCGTGTCTATACTCACAACGTCTGCTGCAAGATGATTTGACAAATTAAATACAATATCATTATTTTCTATATATTTGCAGAAAATCTTGGTGCTTTATACTTTTAGTTTTTATAAAATGCATGAGATTGACAACATCTCCTTAGTGAAAGTGTGAATGCTAGTAACTCAACTAAAAATTGTACAGGTGATGTTGCCCCCTTGTAGAAATGTACGTTTTATACCTCACTAGAGTCTTCGGTAGAATGTGGAAGTTTTAGCAATTCATGCTGCTTCAGGAAGCTACAGCTCTTAATTTAGATCTTTGTCCTTTAAAACCAAAAAGGACATGAGATAATTGGAAACAGTCTTGGAGCAGGGCTATTTAAGAATTTTTCTAAGAGTGGGTGTTAGTCTATGGCCTTATTTCTGTCCCTATATCAAAGGAGTTCCAGTTTAAATTAATGTGAAGTACAAGCACATTTAGCATGAGATTATACTGTTCATTTCTCTAGTGACTCAAGCAAAACATGAATTTTCTTTAATTAAAATATGCAAGGGGAATCATAATGAAAATTTTGCTAAGGTTATAACACCTTTAGAAAAATAACTTGAGCAGACACTGCAGAAGAAGGAAGAGGAGCACAAAGAGAAAAAAAAAAGGCCAATGAGAAAGGAAAAGTTAAATGACTTTCATTATTCTGGGGGACTAGTGCAGGCAGATCACAAATTTGAGCTGAGTAGTGAATATTTATGTCATTTACATTAGGGGCATCCTGTTATAAATAAACAAACAAGAAGAAAAAGTCTTTAATCAACTTCTTGACATTCAGCACCCTGAAAATTTAGCCTAGGTTTTCATGAGAAAACAATGAATGCCGATGTTTTTCCTTTTCTTAAAAGCAGGGTAAAGCTTATGTTATCAGAATCTGAGAAAGCAAGCGAGAGGAGCCAGCATTCACCCACTGCGCCAGCATCGCGCAGCCTCCTCACTTAAGCAGCAACTTGTACAGGTTTTCCACTCCCTGGGCTCTTTTCCTTCCTTCCCATCTGAATTCATTTCTGCTACTGAAATGAAATCCCTGATAATGGATAATTTATTAACAATTCATCTCATGCCAGCCTGAAGGCTGAGAAGTCTAAGATCGAGGCAATGGCAAACACTGGCTGGCCAGGGCTGCTCTGCTCCCACGATGACACCTTGCCTGCTGTGCCCTTGGGAGGGAAGGAACACTGTGTGCTCATAGACTGGAAGGGATGGAGGAGCCAAGGGCCCAGCTACCTCCAGCCCTTCTATAATGTTGTGTCTCAGTTACTGTTCTCTCATTGCTGGGACAAATAGCCAACACCCAAAATTAAAGAAGGAAAGTTTTATTTACTCACAGTTACTGGAGGTTTCAGTCCATACTAGGCTGGCTCCAAGGTAGAGTGGCACTAGGTACAGAACAACCTTTAAAGGCTGCAGCAAAGAGCAGAGAGCACAGGGAGTGGTAGCAGCTCTGGCAGCTAGCTAGTCTCTCTCCTTACACTGTGATGCAAATTACTTGCCCCAGGGCAAGTGCAGCATCCAAACCCACAATAATCACAAACTGCAGAAGCTGCCCTATGACTTCAAGAGGCTTTAGGGGGACAACTAGACACAAACCATAACATGTTGCAATATCATTTATAAGAGCTCTATCCTCATGGTATAATTACCCCCTAAAGCCCTACCTCTCATTGGTATCATCTCATTGGTAACAAAGCCTCAACTACAAGTTCTAGAAGTGACATACAAGTTCAAGCCGCAGTGCCTCCTGACTCTTAATCATCCTTGATTTTTATATGGAAGATTTGAAGCCCTGATGTTTTCTTTGGAAATATAAATTTTATGATGAGGGGATTTGACTGACCTTGGGAGATACAAAAGTTCCTTTTTCTTTGTTTGTTTTACTGGTCTTGCTTTAACTTGCCCTTAACTTCCCAGTAGAAAAGTTTAACCACAAGGCATAAAACATAAACTTAGATTAGTATGCTGAGCTGTAAAAGGCTTAAATCAACAGCTTCCAACATTGCCAGTTTTGCCAATAACTCATAGCAATTATGAGACATTGGATTATGTATACAACTACTTTCTCTTAGTTGAATTAGAAGAATTTTTGTACTAATAATGATTAGAAAAATGATCACGTCTACATCCTCTGCTCTGTATAACTACTAGGAGGACAACAATATGCATTGTATCAAATATTGGGAATGGACTACTAACATGTTTTGCAACTGTCACATTGTTATTTATTAAAAGTAATAAAAATAAATAAACAAATAATAAATAAATACTATGATGAAGCCATTCTCTACCAAAGGCATCTACACTTACATATCAACTCTCCCAGATTGACTCAGGATTGGTGTCCCTTGTTAGTAGCTGAGAGACCTTACAGATAGAAAGTACAGTATTCTCTAACTTCCATTTAGAAGTTAAAGCAGCAGGAGACCAGAGAAAAGACTCAGCGTCCGCACTATTATGTAGCTACTTGACAGTGAAAGATTCGTAATGCCTAGGTGCAGGGATACCCTCTAGGATATGGTTCCCCCATCACCTTGTGTCATGCAAATAACACTGGAGCAGTCTTTGGACTTGACATTGGCCCTGGTTCCTCATCAGATATGGAAGCTGGCACAAGTCCAGACATTAACACAGGAGGGTGAACTTGATGTTTTCTGATTCACTTGTACTTCCAAACTAATCTAAAATGATTGTTACCCTCCAGCTAAGGACAAGTATCTATGTCTTCTTTTTGTCTTTCTTTTAATGAAACTAAAATTGGATTTTTTATAAAAGCAGCAGATATGGTTAAATAGTTACACAATCATTATATATTTCCTTCTGGCTGTTCATTGGTTCTCATGCTCTATGGAATGCCCCTGCTGTACACAGATGCAGAGTTCTTCTTAAGACCATGTATTTGAATTGAATCCTGGGACACTACTTGTATTAGTCAGTTTTCCTGTTTCATGGACACAATTCCTGACACCCCCAATTTAAAGAAAGAAAGAGCCCACTAAAGAAATAGATTTAATATAAGATGCATAAATACAGAATCTGCCAAAACATGTGTACACCCTTCAGGGAAAAAAAATACAAACTTGTATAAATATGTTAACACTAAAAGTGTTGAGACATCATAAGATTAACATAGGTTCTCTTTGGCCTCTGCAAGAGTTGCTCAAAGTGGTGTCCATGAGCTTCCAGACATTCATTAGTATGGCAAGCTGCTGCTTGGGTAACCTTGGTCATTGCTTCCCTATCAGGAAGACTAGAATATTGGCCCTTGCTCTAGTCTTCCTGAAGGGGTTCCTCAAAGGGATAAAGAATCCCACTGATGAGGAAAGGGAAGAGTCACACCACTTCTTTACCTATGACTCAAATGAGAAAGCATCAGAGAAGAAGTATGTCATGTGAATTCCGTTCTAGGCTGAATCATCTCCCTCAGAAGTTTATAAGCTGAAGTGTCAACCTCTACAACTCAGAATTGACTGTATTTAGAGATAAGGTCCGTAAAGAGGGTTTTAATAAAAAAATAAATAAGAGTAAAAAACGAGGGCTTTAAAATAGCATGAACTCTTGAAGATGGACCCCAGTTATACAGCATTCATGTGAGAGGAAGGGGAAACCAGCCCTACTAACACCTTGAACTCACAACTGTGAGCAAACAAACTCCTGCTGCTTAAGCCACTCACTGTGCACTCTGCGATGGTACCCTGACAGCAAAATAACACAGCTGCCTTTTTGTGTGACTAATTGGCCTCTTATGCAAGCAACACATTTTGCAATAGATGACCAGAAGCCCTAGCAGGGGCATCGCTCTGCTATTTTATCCCACTGCCACTCCTGTGACCTCCACACAGAGCCCATCATGAAGCCAATGACTTAAATGTCTGTATTAATTGACACAAAGACTATATTTAAGTATTAATAAAAAATGCAAGTCACAGGCAACTCCATTGATTCTGATGGCTGCTGTATTGCATAGTATAATTTTTCTCAACCATCATGTATTCCTCAAAAAAAAAAAAAAAAAGCTTTGTCTTCCGCAATAAAACTCTATGGAGTGGACAAACCATAATTTTAAACAATTCTCTGATTTGTATTTAAATTATTTCCATTTTTTTGTATAGCATAAAAGTTTTATAAACATCCTTGTCAGTGCATCATTGCATCCTGTTTTCACTAAACAAATTTCTAAAGCAGATTAGTCAATTCAAACTCTTCATCTGAAAGGTGTCACCAATTTATACTCCCCATTAATCCAGCTTCCAATTCTAAAATTTGCTGTGTTCTGGATGTGGAACACTGTAGAAATGTTATTCATTTAGTCCACTCAGAAATCCTAGGAAGTGGGGGCTGGGGAAATAGTTCTATAGAATAAGTGTTTGCCTGTCAAGCGCAAGGACCTGAGTTCAATCCTTGGTTTAAAAAAAAAATCCTGTGAGGTAGTTACAAATGTAACCTATATTTTAGAACTGAGGAAAACAGTCTTAGAAAAATTAAATGGCTTGATGGCTTGTTAAAGTCCCTCAGCAAGAAAGAATGAAAGCAAAGTTTAGTCTGCCTGACCTTAGAAATTCCCCAATACCTTTCACCAATACTAGATGTTTGTTGTTGTTGTTGTTGTTATTGTTATTATTATTATTATTATTATTATTATTATTATTATTATTATTGGCCAGGTCAGCCCACCCTGAGGGTGGCACTGGTGTGGCATGTGGTGCCAAGGATTGAACCACAGTCCCCTATGCCTGCCTAAGCTTGCCTAAGAAGGCTCTTTAGACCACTGAACTACCTTGTCAGCCCAATTCTAGGTATTACTGTTCCTTATGTTTTTACTAATTCAATAGACAAAACTTGATAAACTGTTCTAATTTGCATTTTCTTGTTTGCTAACTAGTTCCAATGCACTTTATTATGTTTATTGGCTGTTTTGTTACCGAGGTTGCTTATCCTTGTCCGAAATGTTTAGAACCAAAAGTATTTCAGATTCCAATTTTTTCCCAGATTTTTAATATTTACATCTACACAGTGAGATATATTGAGGAAAGGGCCCAATCTACTCAAAATTATGTTGCATACACATCTGTGTACACAGACTTAAGTTCACATAGTATTTTAGCTGTGCTTTGGCTGGCATCTGTCACATAAGGATGTACGGAATCGTCCACTTGTGGCGTCAAGTTGATGCTGAAAGAATTTCAGAGTCCAGAGCATTTCTGATTTTTGAATTAAGGATGCTCAGCTGTTGTGTTTTGTGAATGAA
The DNA here is from genome assembly GCA_004027025.1 of Myocastor coypus. Classification (NCBI taxonomy): domain Eukaryota; kingdom Metazoa; phylum Chordata; class Mammalia; order Rodentia; family Myocastoridae; genus Myocastor; species Myocastor coypus. The sequence goes on along the minus strand of PVJA010035644.1, from coordinate 9,658 downwards.
TTGTGTCTCTATTTTTTACTCTTTCTGATAATGGTGTGCAATATCACAATAACTAAATATGAAAGCTGCTATGCATTTACAAGGCCCATGAAGACCTCCAAATGAAGGTGTGGCCAAAGTCTCCTTAAGATGTGGAATCAACAGTGGCGCTTGTTCATTCCAACCAAATCTCCAGTCTCATCATCTCACAAATAGTAAGAATCTGAAGACAACTATGATTGTCAACCTGACCAGACTGAGGAATAGCTAGGAAGTTAGTAGGACACACCTCTGGATATGTCTATGAGGGTGTTTCTAGAGATGCTTGGCACATTGGGCAGAAAAATGAAGGAGGAGCTCCTCTTTGAATGTGGACACCACCCTCCAATAGAACAAGACTAAGCCTTACATCATAACCAGTCTCAATCTGTCACTCGCTCTCCCCTTCCCTCCCTCCCTCCCCTCTCCCCACCTCACCAAAATGTCCTGAGGTGAACAGCTTAAGTAACTATGGACTGAAAACTCTGAAACCATAGGTCAAAACAATCTTTGTGCTCTTGACGTGGCTTCCTTAGGCATTCTGTCATAGCTGTGCCAAACTGACACAATAACACACTTATCTTGTAATTTTATGAATTCCTTCAGTAACCTTGCAAACTACTTCAATGAGAGGTTTCCTAATTTTTTATTAAGCCCAACTTTTGGCTTTTAACAGATCCTGATATTGTTGCCTCAAATTGTAGAAAGAAAAAGAGAGAAGACAGCAAAAAAGGCTTCCCAAGCTAACCTTTAAATTTATACCATCACTAAAGTTAAAAATGTTGTAGTACCATGCCCAAGAACAAAGCATTGAGTGAGGATTTCCAATTTCTGGTGATACTGACAGGAAGAAGGCAGATAGAGGGGGATTTGTCTTTGTACCATGAACCAGCCATTAGCCACACAGAAACATTTATCTCGGAGGTAGATTCAGTGTGTGGGATGAATAATGATAGGATGAGGACTTTAATTTAGGATAAGAGAAGACACAAACCCAAGGCAGACACACATGTTACCAACAAGGCTGTGTGCTGTCCATTCCTGATGTTCCATGGTGTGGGCTGACTCCAGGGTCAATGGATTAACTGCTGTCATATCAGCCAAGAGACTCCATTAAGCAGAAGCTGAAGCATGGAGAGGAATGAAGAGCTTATTCTTTGTTCAGTTTTCTAAATTCCAAATTTAGAATGAGAGTACAGAAAAAACACTTCTGCTCTCCACAACAAATGTTTTAGTGTGTGTGTGTGTGTGTGTGTGTGTGTGTGTGTGTGTGTGTCTAAATTAAAGAGCAAGGCCGGGTGTGGTGGCTCACACCTGTAATCTTAGCACTCGGGAGGCTGAGGCAGGAGGATTGGTGTGAGTTTGAGACCAGCCTGGGCTACAAAAGTGAGCTCAAGGCCAGCCTCAACCACATAGCGAGACCCTGCCTCAAAAAAGACAAAAATAAATAAATAAATAAATAAATAAATAAATAAATAAATAAATAAATAAAAGAGCAAGGAAATACTTCTTTCTGAGTCTCAGTCTACAGTTCACAGGATGGACCTGTTAAGTCTATGTTGATCCTTTAATAATTATCAGCCATCTCTGGGTTATTGTCCTCCAGCCTTAGTCAGCTAATCAGGAGTCACTGCCATCAGTGGCTGTGGGAACAGCGAAGAAGAGGCTGTGTAGCTATGTATTCAGCAGCTTTAGTGCTGATAAGTGTTCCCTGGGAGGCAGCTTCTTCATGTGTTTCTGAGCTGCTACTCACAAGATCCAGGTGCTGATGAAATGTGTGCGTTGTGTAAAAGTGACTGTGTAAAAGTCCCCTTGAGTTGCTGATGGAATTGTGTCATGCTGGGAGCTTTAGTTTAGATCATTCTTCAACTACTACAAAATATAGAAACTGGAGTTGAAATTGCTCTCATCAAATTCCAAAAACAAAATTAAAAGGTCACATTCATGTGTAGCTGTTGACTAAAAGAATTAATCTCCATGAAAGGCATAGCTATATCTGTACCTGTACCTGTATCTGTATCTGTATCTGTATCTGTATCTGTATCCTATCATCATTAGGATGACCTTAAAGAAATTGTAGAAAGCATCTTACACTAATCATTAGTGCCTTCAAAGGGGAAATTGTGAAAGAAATCTAAAGAACTCTGCTAACAAATGCATGCAAGCAAAGTGGAGAAATTGTTTCAAGCCACTGGCCTCACTGGACTGCAAGAAAAAACATCACTTCTCAAATGACAGGAGTGTTTGGGCATCTGTCACTTCTGGTTTTTTCTTTCTTTTTTTTTTTTTTTTTTTTTTTTTTTTTGAGACAGGGTCTCACTATGCAGTTGAGGCTGGTCCTGAACTCACTTTTGTAGCCCAGGCTGGTCTCGAACTCGCATCAATCCTCCTGCCTCAGCCTCCCGAGTGCTGGGATTACAGGCGTGAGCCACCACGCCCGGCTACTTCTGGTTTTTTCAATGAAGCCTCACAGCTTCCGAGAGACAAAAGGATGGAGAAGCTAAAGCCCTCCTGAGCCCCAGCTCTGTCCTGACCTGAACACATTAAGGTGAGCACTTCAGTCTCCCTATGTGGATGTAGAGAGACTTGCTCAAGCATCACTGAAGGCGTCCTCTACAAGAGGATGGTGTGCTGAGGACAATAGACACAACAGGACAAGCACCTATGCTCATTCTTTTTCTGCCACAAGGTATAGCACAAAAGGGACTCTGAAAAGAAATTAATTTAATAGATTCCAAAGGCCAACCAATTCAAATGTCTCCAATGAAAAGGTTACTATTTTAGATTAATATCAATTTTATTCAGCAAATAATCTGTCAAGAAACATGATCTTTATGATCATAATCAATTTATGTCAGCAGTTATCTTTTATAAGCAAAACTACTACAGATATTCTAAAAAATCAAAACAATTCTTTTTCCCTTTGAAAGACAGAACTGCCACAGATTTTGATAAATTGTTTTGAAATTATAAATATATCTGAGTTTAATTAGGGAAATCTTTATCCAAAATTCTATCAATTATGGATACTGTGACTAAATTTTTAATTACTTAGAAATGATAATTATATGCAAAATGATTAGAGCTAATCAAAATCGTTAGCAAAAGTTGTTAATCATTCACTTCAATCGTTTCTTCATCTAGAAGTCTAAGAGTATGTGAACAGAGGAGGTCATTAATTAAAAAGATATCTCTGAGAATCTCAGAGGTTGAGAAAGGAGTGTCAGAGTTAATGAGCAATTTTCACAAAAGGGAAGCTAAAGATGATGATATCCATCGCTAACATGCTAGTTTCCAAAATATCATGCAGAAGGCTGGTAATTTCCTGATGATTCCTGAAGATGCTTCTAACATACTTTATCTATTTATGGTTTCTGATCCCCAGCACACCAAGCAAGTGGCTGAAACAGAAAAATATGATCTCAAATACTCTTGCACTATTTCATTTCCTCAGCAGAAATAAGTTTTAGTCTTCAAAATCTGCTCTTCAGCTAATCTCTTCTATTGACTTCTCTCCCATCAACTTGAGATGCCCCCTCCAGCCACCATAGGGAAAAGAGCTAGCTCAAGTGCATTGGCTTGCATCTCCAGCGCTTTGGCTTTACTCTATCTTTGGTCATACGCTTTAGAAGTTCAATGTTATTAAGAGCACACACAACACAAACATTCACACCAAGGAAGCAGAGAGAAGCAAGCTACACATTAAATGAATTGTGATAAACAGCAGGAAGGTCATAAAAAGAAACAGGAATAAAATGGAGAAGATGATTATTGTATACGTGAAAATTCATCACACATGAAGAAAAACATCAGGCACTTTACAAGTCCCAGACAGGGGAAGAGACTTACTATAAATAAAGACTATTTCAGCAGGGAGATGAGAAGTGGAAAACAAAAACTCATTAGGAAACTTTCTATCCATTTCCTATATAAGAACATAAGGAAAATTTTCTTCCATCCAGATCACAGGCAGGTGTGAGTGTGGGACCTTCAGCTTGCTCCTCACACCCATGCCTCTGACCCCTTTTGATCCAGACCCCAAAGTCCAGCATGTGTGGGGGGAATTTTGCCCACTTTCCATGACTGGAATCTCCATCCAGACCCCAGGCCTGGTACCTCCTGTGGAACCCTGAAGCAAAACTCCCCATGCAGAGGCTGGGGGCCAGACCCACACAGCTAATCCAGAAGCTGAACATCTAGCCGGAGGAACACAGTGGGTTCATTTCCATGGGCTGCAGCAGGAAGAAGCTGAGCACAGTAGCCAGACCCAGCCAAGCACATCTGGAAAAGTTCAAACTTGGTAGAACCAAATCCAGTAAGCTGAGACAGTTTGCTAGACTCAGATCTATGAGAGGATCCTCTCTCTTTTTCTCTCGATCTACAGAGAAAACAACAGGTACCTTGGTGAACTAGTCTGCCTGGAAGACCCCAAGTACATCAAGGGTAGGATATCAGACAGAAATTAGGGGAACTGGGACTGGGGAAATAGCTCCATGGCGCAAGTGCCTGCCTAGAAAGTGGTGCAAGGTCATGAGTTTGAACCCTGGTCCTGCCAAAAAAAAAAAGAAAGAAAGAAATTAGAGGAGCTAATTAAATACAAATTCCCAAGTTAATATCAGCTTAGCTACACAGATATAATGTTTGCTATTACTATCTAAAATACAAACTTTTTGTAACAAAAAATGACAAGTTTGTCAACTACTAATCATCACTACCCATTATTAGTATTCTTAACTGCAGTTCTGTAAGTATAAAATTACAACTGCCTTGGGCTGGGAGATATGTCCATGGCACAAGTGCCTGCCTGGCAAGTGTAAGGTCATGAATTCAAACCCTGGTCCTGAAAGAAAGAAAGAAAGAAAGAAAGAAAGTAAGAAAGAAAGAAAGAAAGAAAGTAAAGGTATAACTGCCTTAACCATATAATGTCCCTTAGGGAAGAATTTCAATAGGTGCTAAGGGCATAAATGCACCAAACTCTACACCAAAGGTCAGAGGACAGTGTTATACAAAATGACAAAGGGAAGGAGCAAAATTCATTCTCAGTCCTCGAGCCCACCTAGAACAAATTCAGGAGGCACTAGCATAGAATAAAATGGGAATCACACATCTGAAATCTCTGAATTAATGTTATCTGAAGTAAAGAAACAAATGCCGAATATACAGAGGAAAACAGATCAGAAATAACCTCTGAAGAAAGAAAGAAAGAAAGAAAGAAAGAAAGAAAGAAAGAAAGAAAGAAAGAAAGAAAGAAAGAAAAGCAATCTCTGAATTAGGACTGTCTGAAGTAAAGAGACAACTGCAGAAAAATAGAGAGGAAATTAGATCAGAAATAATCTCTGAAGTAAAAAAAGAAAGGATAACTATAATGAAAGAATGAATAACTACTTTTAATGAAGACACTGATAAAAAATTAGACATTAGAAAAACAATGGAATCTTTGAATGAGCAATACAGGAAAGAAATACATCACATGAAACAGACTCAAAGAGATACACAGGAACTTAAAATGTCAATCAGAAACTGGCAAAACCATTTGAAAATAAAGATAGAGTTCCAGATCTTGAAGACACCATTGTGGCCAATGAAAAGGTAAGAAAGGATCTTCTAAAAACAACTAAGATGCAGGAAAAAATAATTCAACATCTGCAAGATGATGCAAAGATGAACAACATAAGACTAATAGGCATCAATGAGAAAAAAAGAGTTAATACAAATGGTATAAAAAGGATATGGGAAGAAGTAATAGCAGAAAATTTCCCAAATATGGGAAATTATTCTGACATTCAGTAACTGAAGCATACAGAACTCCAAATAACATCAACCCAGTTAAAAATATACACAGACATATATTAGTCAAGATCTCAAGAATCCCGCGCAACAACAATATATTAAAAGCTATCAGAGAAAAAGAATAGATTATATTCAAGGGAAAACCCATCAGAATCATGGCAGATTTCTTTTCACAAGCCATGAAATCAAGAAGAGCATGACGCAGAGTACATCAAGTCCTCCATGAAAACAAATTCCATCCCAGAATGCTATCCCCTGCAAAACTCTCTTTTAAGTTGGATGGATAACAAAATACTTCCACAACGAAGAACAGCTAAAGAATTTCATGATGACAAAGCCAAGCCTACATAGATTACTAAAAGATATGCTAGACAGGAACAAAAATGACCAGAACTCCACAAGTGACAATGGAAAGAACACACTAAATAGGGAAAACAATTAAACACAGGAGAAAAAGGGTATACAACAACAGGTAAATTACTTGTCAATCATAAGTGAATGCATCTCAATTACAACCACCAATGTAAATGGACTGAATTCACCAATTCAAAGAAATAGACTGGCACAATGGACTAGGAAGCAAAATCTAAAAATACGTTCTATACAAGAAACATATTTAACACATAAATAAATTTCAAGGCTGAAAGTCAAAGGATGAAAAAGAACACTACATGCCCCAGCACCTCAGAAAAAAAAAAAAAAGTAGGGGTAGCAATCCTGTTTGCAGATAGTCTCAACTTCAAACCAAGAATAATCAAATTAAATAAAGAAGGCCACTACATAGTGGATTAGGTGAAAAATTCAAGATGAAGAGGTAGTACTTATAAATACATATGCACCCAACACAGGAGCACCTAGCTATGTAAGACAAATCTTAATGGACATGAAAAATCTAATGTCCAACACTACAGTCTGAACAGGAGAACTTACCACCCCCCTTCTCCAAAAAGATAGATCAAGCGGATAAAAAATTAGCAAAGAAGTAGCAGATCTGAACCACAATTTGGAACAACTAGACTTAGTGGACTTATATAGAGTGTTCCACCCAACCACTTCTGAATATACAATAAGCAGGTTGTCCTCTCTGCCACATCTGGGTTCAATATAAGATCAACTAGATAAGAAAATTTAAATAAGATCCAGTGTCTCCTAAAATAACATGAAATTGAGATTCCAATTAAAAAATATTCATCTTAAAAATTATTCATCTAACCAAGAATCAAGAATTCAAACTTAATATAAAACACTATCAATAGATAGATACACCAAGTGACAAAGATGCTGGGCCATACAACAAATATTTTAAAGCAGCCATGACAAAAGTGCTTCAAAGAACAAGCACAAACCCACTTAAAATAAAAAATACAGAAAGCCTTAGAAACAAAAGCTGATAGCTTCAGCAAACATGTACATGTGTGAGTACAAACAGACACACACACACACACACACAGAGAGAGAGAGATTTGGCCCTTTAAAAAGGAGAGGAAAATGAAAATGTTATAAATGAAAATACAATAAATGAAAAAAACAGCTTGGTGATGGACTAAACAGCAGAAGTTAGAGGATGCAGGCAATACATAGTGAATTGAAAGACAGAGAAAGGAAAATTATCTATTCTGACCAACAGAGAAACAGTGAAAGACTTTGAGACCTGAAGGACTACGAGAAAATATTGAATATTGATATCATCAGAATGTTTCAGAGACAGTGGATATCAATCTTTACTTTCTCTGTACTCCTGTTCCTCCTCCCATTCTCCTTTCTACTCTCCCTCTTTCTTGTTTCCTGCCTTCTTCTCTATCTCTTCTAGCAGTAATGAAAATCTCCTATATTTTGACTGTATCTGTGTCAACATTTCACCATATTATAACTTAGTTATGCAAGATATATTTAGCTAAAGCAGGTAAAGAATGCAAGATCTCTGTGTTATATATTACAGTTGTGGGTGAATCTTTAGCTACCTCAAAATAAAAATTTAATCATAAAATAATCTGGAATAAACTTTCCTAGGGAAAGAGAATCAATATAATACATTCCAATGAAAGAAATGAGATAAATTTCTCAATGATGTAAAAACATTCCAATATTCCAGAGTGAATTTTAAAAATCTTTCAGAGTGTCAAAATTTTAATCATCATAATATTTTCAGTAGTCCCCAGGAGTATCTATCTTGACTAACAGTCTTTACACTCTTGGTCTCTAATTAGTTGTTAAATAAGACATTGCCATTATTAGTGAATTGATTAATCTTTTGAATTATAATTTGAACCTAATGTTTCGTAAACACAGGACCTCTAGGTGCTTTCTACTGTTTCACACTGGAAGGAAATGGTGGACTTTTTTCTGGTCTCTATGCGAATGATTTGATTGCTAGAAGGCTCATGGGAAGGAAGAAGTAAAACCAGTCATATAATTCACACAAATGCCTGGGTGCTCATTTTCAGGGTGATGACCACAAAGATCAAAAGGTACAGGAAGGCAAGTCCACTGTTGCCAACATAAAGAACAGATTTGGGAGCAACAGGTGGAAATTAGATGATGAAGTTTAGCCCTAATAGAAAAAATAAAGATTTTCTTGAGTGCTTCTTCACTCAATAGACATTTGTACACTATTTTCTAGATGCAAGGAAATTGTTGAATACCTGTGAGATGTGTAATACACACTTTGAGGAAAACTTAGAGATATGAAAGAAGAGTTTTCTTTTCCCTTGAATATTTCATAACCAAATAAGAAACATGGAAAGGTAAAAACAGTAAATCTCACCATAGTGAGGTGCCCAGCAGACATAAGTAGTTGAGATAATAATTGCCCCCTTCCTAGAAGCTGCTCAGCCCTGGACAGTGCCTGCTCCTTCTGAATGATCCTCTGCCCACAGCTTCAACTTTGGCTTATTTTATCAGATAAAATAATGTTGATCAAAAATGAAAGTCTGCTCAAGAGTAGTACTTGAAAATAAGAGACTGGGCCAAAAACCATATTCTTGACAGGCTACAATTTTGTATTTCCTTGAATTTCCAAATATCTGTGTCAAAATTGTGTAACTGCTTATATCATATTATATGGAAAGTTATTAGAATATCAATGATGGCCAGAAAATATCATTTACAAGCTAAGTCAAAGATATTTGATACTCAGAAAGCCAGTGATGATAAGCCCAGTACCTATGTTATTGAGTAATAGTATCACAAAGCTTTTCTGCTGGAGGGTTGAGAATGTAAGTTAACAGACCGACAATTGGAGAAAAAGAAGGGCTATAAGGATAGCCAATATTTTTGACCTAGCCCTTCAAGGTCAATAAAGACCCAGGATATAAGAGAACCTGAGCGTAATATCCTATAACTCAGAGGTGTCCCAAATTTCCTGGTCAAGGACATTATGGGACCTCAGAGGAAAGGGATGAATGAACTGCAGTGCGTCTAAGGAGAGTCACCCAGAGAAAAACATTCTCTCAGGCTTTCACAGAAAGCAAAATTGCCAAGCAATGGCCGTGGCTCTTCCCGAAGGCTGACACTAACAACAGTTCTACAAAGTACTGTCTATGGTCTCAAACTTAATCCTGAGGGGATTTGACCCTGTAAGATACAAAAAAAAGAAGAAAAAAAAAAAAAAAAAAAAAAAGAATCTTTGACTTGCCCTTGACCACCCAGCAAGAAAAAAAAAAAGAAATCCTTAATTACAATGCATGGAACGCAGAGCTTGATTGGTGAGATGAGCTTTAGGAGGCATAGATTCAATAGCCTCCAACATCGCAAGCTTCACTGGTGGCACACTGCAATTGCAAAACCTTTGACTGTGTATGTATCTGCTTCCTCTTAGTCCAAAGAGAAGTATATTATTTCCTTTTTTTTT
>PVJA010035643.1:0-21702 GCA_004027025.1 Myocastor coypus | reverse complement strand
TCCTATAACTCAGAGGTGTCCCAAATTTCCTGGTCAAGGAGATTATGGGACCTCAGAGGAAAGGGATGAATGAACTGCAGTGCGTCTAAGGAGAGTCACCCAGAGAAAAACATTCTCTCAGGCTTTCACAGAAAGCAAAATGGCCAAGCAATGGCCGTGACTCGTCCCGAAGGCTGACACTAACAACAGTTCTACAAAGCATTGTCTATGGTCTCAAACTTAATCCTGAGGGGATTTGACCCTGGAAGATACAAAAAAAAAATGAATGTTTAGTTATACAGGTCTTGCTTCGACTTGCCCTTGACCACTCAGCAAGAAAAAAAAATCCTTAATTACAATGCATGGAACACAGAGCTAGATTGGTGAGATGAGCTTTAGGAGGCTTAGATTCAATAGCCTCCAACGTCACAAACTTCACTGGTGGCACACTGCAATTGCAAAACCTTTGACTGTGTATGTATCTGCTTCCTCTTAGTCCAAAGAGAAGTATGTTTTTTCCCTTTTATTTTTTCTTTCTTTTTTCTATGCAACATCAATAGGGAGGTGGGTCATGCCCACACACTGTACTCTGTAGAATGATTGTGAGGACAATATGCAATATGTCAACTTTCAAAGAAAAGAAAGGGGAAAAGAAAAAAAAAAGTAATGTGGATTTAGAAAGGTTAATGTTTAATTGTTTTATCAATCTTATATACCTATATGTATTAATCTAAACTGATCTGATGATGAAAATATGTAATATAACCATTGTTAAATTTAAACAATAAAAAAATTTAAAAAAAAAAGTCATAAAGAGAACCATAGATACTTTTGGAACATATCCAGCAGAAGAATGAACTGTATTTTAGACTGACTAAAATAAGAAATAATTACTTTCAAATACTTTGACCTATTTCATGGAAGAAAAATGAGAATAATTTTGTATAACTTGTGATAATAGAGATTAGACCACTGAAAAGATTAGTACGTGCAAAGGAATTACTGTGTGCAAGAATTTTCTGATAAAACTGCCAAAATTTGTTCAAAAATTCTCTAAAGAGGTGGAAGTGGCAGCAAACATATATGTAGTGGAGCTTGTCTATAAATGATGTGTAAATAGGTACAATGAGACATTTCATGTTTTACAATTTCTTGAATTGTTGATTTGTTATGATTCAATTGATTAATTCATATGTTTTTAGTTACCAAACAGTTGATCTTGTTAAATGAGAGTGGGTCATCTCTTCTACCAATCTCATCCAATTTGATTTTTCATATTAGAAAATATGTCCGATTGCTCCTATGTTTGGCTCCTCCCTTTTTGTATGTTACATGTCAATGCTGTTTTCATTTCCTAGACTTCCTTCTAGACTCCAGAATCAAGAAAGTAGTGAGAATGAGGCCAGGATTCATCATATCAAAGAATCATGTAATTTTCATCCTACAACCAGAGATGAATTTTCAGAGCACTCGTGTTTCCTGAGCTGAATGCAGTGTCACATTTCCATATATTTGAAAACAAAAACATTAGCACATGTAAAATGAAGTTAAGACTAAGAGTAGCCACCTTACTATAAATGCTTGTATTTTTTTTTTTCTCTCTGGTATTACCTCTTTTGAATAAAAGACAAAACTAATACATAGCTAAACACATTTAAAAGATTGGACCCATTAGTCTAAAATAGACATTGTCTCTATCATAAACAAAATGGCTTAAACAATGTGAAGTCATTACAAATCATGTGAAATATCATTTTCTGCTGTCATTTATGTGTAGTATTCGGAATTATTTTAAAATCTAATACAAGACTGCTCTGTCTTTTGCACTGTGAAATAAATAATGTAAAGTGTAGAAAGAACTGTGTGCTAAATACATACTGTATCATAAGTTTGTGTAGTTTTCTTATAGTTTGTCATAATTAAATAGGAAACTGTGATATCAATGAAGCATTTTAGTATTGTATTTAGCATACCAAAAAACGTTGGATATCGATATTATAAAGATAGAAAAATACTGAATCTCTAATTTCATATAATATATACATATTATACATCTATATCTATATCAATGTATATAAGTATATTCATTATATTCATTATATATATGTATATTCATGTATAGGTAATATATATGCATATACATACATATATATGTATATATTTGAGATATGGCCTTGCTATGCAGTTCAGGTTGCCCTTGAACTCACTGTGTAGTCCAGGTTGGTCTCGCACTCACCATATTCTTCCTGCCTACGCCTCTAAAGTGCTGAGATTATAGGGACATGCCACAATTCCTGGCTGATAGCTCATATTTTAAATGAAAATGCAAGAAATGTTACATGCAATAGGCACTAGTGTTCTAAAACTCCCTGACCTAAAGAACTGCCCAGTTCTAAAATTAAAAAAAATTCAATGTGATAAACATACATTCATTCACTTAATATAAAGCAATTTATAAATGTATACAATTAAATAAAGTGAATCAAGAGTCACACTTTTCCTCAGCTCAGGGGTTTTGCTCTACTTGGCATCAGCAAATAATAAGTGGTGAGAAATAACAGAAGAGAGGTAAGAATGTGGAAAGGCCAACTAAAGGCTGCTGCATTACAACTCAGTAACAGCAGGGAGTTCTAAGGTACTGCTGTATAATGGGAGCTGCAGATCACAGTACTGCATTGTATGTTTTAGTCTTCTTTTTCTGTGGTACCAGGAATTGAAGTTGAGACCTTGTATTTGCCAGGCAGGCTCTTATGCTGCTGAGCTATATCTATGGCCCTGTATTGTATGTTTTAGAATACTAGAAGAAAGGATTTAAAATTTTTAAAATAAAGTAATGGTGTATATTTGAGAAAAATAGATGTTTATCCTTATTTATTTATTTATTTTTTAGGTTGTGGCAGGCTCAGCCTGCCCTAGGTGTGATACTGGTACAACATGTGGTGCCAGGGATCAAATTGCATTCCCTGCGGTTGCCTAAGCTTACCCAAGCAGGCCCTTAAACCACTGAGCCATCTCACCAGCCCCCTGTTTATCCATATTTAAATGCTAAATAGAAATATAATTGAAAGTAAATAAGCAATGCATTTACTTTGAAAGTCATTATTATTATATCCTATCTTCCAGCGCCAAACCCATAGGACAGCCCAGGTAAATGTTTGGTAAGTGAAAGAGACTCACAGATAGCTCAATATACTAGGCGGTAGGTTCATCATTATGTTCTAGTATAAGTGAGGCTTATGATCCTGTTGGTAAGTTATTGCTGAAGGCAACTGGATTCAATTGTGGTAATTCTAGAGAAACAACAAGAACAACAACAAAAACTCTCCAAACTGACTGTGAGTACTACCATGCCACACTATCCCATATTCAAAAGTGCTTGAGCTCATGCTCAAGCCATGTAGGTTGTGCAGAGAAGACCTCCCTAAGGTGGTTTTCGCTATGAATATTGCGGCTTGCTGAGGCTGTGTGTGGCTCTCCATGGAAGCAAAGGAGGGGTGTGTTGGGCTAGTACTGCTCCTTGCCACTGGTCAAAATTGAGCTCAGGTTAGTGGGCCATGAGACTGTGGCAATGAAATCTGAGGCAACATCTCTGCTGAGTCCAGTGTGACTGCAGAGAAAATTCGTTCCCAGAACTGACTGCTTAAGATGTTACTCATTAACCACAACCTGAATGTAGGTGTTCCTTTTGTAAGAATTCTTTGTTAACAAAACTTCCATATCCTTCTTAAAATCAGATTGTATGAGTTAATATATAAAATACTACTTTATGCCATAATAAAGATGTTAGTGCTCTAAAAAAAAGTTGCTTTGTTACTTCTATTACACGTTTGCTTACTTAGCTAGATATCTAGTACATCCAGCTGGAATCCCATCACTTTTCTGAATATAAATGTCATCAATAAATACTGAGAATCTATCCGGCCGTGGTGGAGCACGCCTGTAATCCCAGCACTCGGGAGGCTGAGGCGGGAGAATTGGTGAGAGTTCGAGACCAGCCAGGGCTACAAAACTGAGCTCAAGGCCAGCCTGAACTGTACAGTGAGACCCTGTCTCAAAAAGACAAAAAGAAAACAAAACAACAACAACAACAACAAAACAAACAAACTGAGAATCTGGCTGTGCCATGGCTTTGGTTCCATGAACACATGGAGTATTCCAGATCCCTGTTTTGTTGCTACTTGTTCATTGACTTTTTTCTTTCTTTCTTTCTTTCTTTCTTTCTTTCTTTCTTTCTTTCTTTCTTTCTTTCTTTCTTCTCATTCCTTCTCACTGCAGTCGTCTCCAACAACATATGGTCAAGATGATGATCAATTCCACAGGACAAAATATAATGAAAAAGAATGAGGTGTTGAAATGGGTCCTGCAAAGTAATAATGAATGAAGAAACTGAAGGATAAATCATTCTCGCTAAAGATACGTGGCGATGAAGGTTAACTAATGTCAGGCTTGAAGTGTAATTCCAGATAGCCTGCTTACAGAACATTATTCGTAGGAAAACAGAGTCCTAGAGAAGAGATGAAGGAGAGAAATTTTAGGAATGATTGAAAGAGAATATTGACGATGAATATTAGAAACAGCCATTTCTGTGATGTTGAAATCATGAGGTTGTAGATGTCTTTAAGATATGGACAGAAGATCAAATGATGGAAGTTATTAAATTAGAAAATGAATAATTTGTTCTCATCGCTATAAAATTAATGAGAGCTTTACAATAAATGAATCATATAATACAGCAATGGATATCTGCTTACATTTAAGGCTAGGGTCAGGGTTCATCTAACAGTGTTGAGGACAATTACTGGGACAGAAAGGAGTGAGTCATCTCCAAAGGGCACAAAGTCAGAAAATTCACACAGAAAGACTCTTCATCTCCAGTGACTGTGAGCCTCTGGGAAAACATGAAAATCAGTACCTAGCTGCACAGTGTAAAAGGAAAGAATTTTCCAGACTCATATAACAGAAACTGAATTAAAGTTGTTTGGCGTTAATTATAGCTATTAATATAACTCAGTTGCAAATGTTCCTTTTCCTTATTTTAGATATTCCCAAGAGTGCAGAGTAAGGATCTATGTTGATGAAACTAATTACCTGGTAAAAAATTATTTTAAAAATTGTACTGAAAATGGTGCTTCATTAATATGAATCAATAATGCAATTTGACTGCTAAAAAGGCTAATGCAATCTCAGCTTCATTAATTGAAACAGAACATCACATAACAGGAAATAGTAGTTCTCCTGTGTGAGAATTCGTTAATATTAGTTTTAAATATATGTATCTTGAGAATTTATACTTTGGGTGAAAAAAAAAAGCTATGCCAGGCTGTGCCAGAAAAAGAGGATCTTAAATCATATAACTAATTAGCAAAGTAGGCTTTTCTAGGTGATTATGCCTGGAGATACTTTGTCTGGTTTCTACCCAAATCTTTTTTTAAGAAAATATTTTTCTATCTTTTATATTTCAAGCACAATACAAGTTAGAATTAAAACAGAAAACATTACAAATGATACAGAATTTCACTTACGAGAGTAATATGAATTTTACAGTATTTGTTGTAATACATAGTGACATCTTCCAACCATTTATTCATATCACCAGGTGTAAAACTGGAAGAAGAAAGAAAAAATAAAGAACTGAATAAGACATTAGGAAGAAAAAAAGAAACAACTGAAAAAATGTAACAAATTAAAACTTTATCTTCTGTCCATAAGCCAGCAGAAATGCACACTACAGTTTGCCAAACCATCGTGCATATATATATATATATATATATATATATATATATATATATATATATTTCTTCCCCCATCTCCCTCTCCTGTCTTTCACAACTCAGAAACTCTTTCCTTTTCAATAAGTTCATTTCCTTTTTCCAGGATCTATTCTACACTTCAAATTCTGTTTTTCTCTTTCAGGGTCTCACAGTAAAGAGGCAATATGATGTTTGCACATGTGGGTCTAGTTTATTTCACTTAAGAATATGGTCTCTAGTTGTATCCATTTATTGACAAAAGACTCAAACTTATCATGTTTTATAGCTGAGTAATACTCAATTGTATATTATCACACTTCCTTATCCATTCTTCAGTTGATGAGCATCTGGGTTGTTTCTGGGATTTATCTATAACAAATTGTGCTTCCATAAACATGTGCTTCTGTAAATACATAGCACATATATCGCTATATGACGTTCCCAGTTCTTCTGGAAAAGTACCCAGCAGGGGAATAGAGGGCTTGAATGGGATCTCCAATCCTAGATTTTTACGATATTTCCACATTGGTTTCCATAGTGATTGTAGCAGTCTGCACACCCACTATCAGTGCAGAAGTGTTCCTTTTTCTCACAGCGTCTCCAGAATTTGTTAATAGCTGACTTCTTGATATTAGCCATTCTTTCTGGGGTGAGATGGAATCTCAGTGTTGTTTTAATTCGCAGTTCTCTAATAACCCAATGATGTTGAACATTTTTCCAGATATTTACTTGGCATTTGTAGTTCTTCCTCTGAAAAGTATATATTCATTGCAGATGTCTATTTTTGCATTGGGTCTTTGAATTTGGGGGCAGCTGACTTTTTAAATTCTTTGTATTTCTATATAAAAGGCCTTTTTCTGAAAGACAGTTGGCTGTGTTTTTCTGAGTTTGTTTTTCTTATTACTCTGTTAGAGATTTACTTTGAAGAGCAGGATTGTTTGAAAAATGCAAGATCTCACTTGTAGATTCCTTCAAGTATGTCCCATGCAGTTTGTTTTCTGTTTATAAACTCTTTACCTATCCCTATGTCTTTAAAATTTCTACCTACATTTTCCTCCAGTTGATTTAATGTGTCTGTTTTCATATTTAGATATTTGACTCATTTTGACTTTAGCTTTGTGCCTGATGATAGGCATTGTTTTAGTTTTAGCCTCTGGCATGTGGAAAGCCAGTTTTTCCAGCACCATTTATTAAAGATGCTATCTCTCTTCAGTGAGGCTGTTTGAACCTGTTATCAAAGATAACAGTATGATTGTAGTTGTGTTTGCATCTTCTAGTCTATTCCATTGATCCTCATGTGTGTCTCCATCCAATTTTTTCACAGTAGCCTTATAGTATGATTTCAAGTCAGGGATTATGATATCTCCTGCCTTTCCTTTGTTGCCCTGAATTGTTTTTGATATTCTGGGTCTTGTTGGTTCCAAACTAATTTGGGAAAAGTTTTCTCTAGCTCTGTGAGGTACACTAATGGTATTTTAATCAGGATTTCACTGAATACAAATAGTAATTTTGGGAGTATGGCCATTTTCACAATTTTGTTTTTTGTTATCTAGAAGCATGTAATAGTTTTCATTTTCTCAGATCCTCTTCAATCTGTTTTAACAGAGTATCATAATTTTCACTGTATTGATCTTTTATATCCTTTCTGAGATTGGTTACTAAGTGTATCATTTTTTAGAAGTTATTGTGAAAATCATGCTAATTTTTCTCTCAGTGTGTTCATTCTTTGTGTACAAAAATGCTGCTGATATTTGAGTGTTGACTTTGTATCCTGATACATTGCTGATTTAGGTAATTAAATCTACAAAATTCTTCATAGAGTTTTTCAGGTTCTCTATGTAGAGTATCATGTCATTTGTATGTAACGATAATCTCACTTCTTATTTTCCAATTATTATTCTTTTTATTTCTCTCTGTTTGTCTAATTTCTATGACTGTTTCCAGAACTGTACTAAATAGGAGTAGATACAATGTACATCCTTGTGTTGTTTATTTTAAAATGAAGGCCTTTGCTTTTTGCCCATTTAGTATGATGCTGTCTGTTGGTTTCTCATATATGGCTCTTGTCATCTATAAAGTTGAGATATAGAGTATTTGTTCCAGTTTTCTATAAGTTTTATCACAAATGAGCATTGGACTTTGTCAAAAGATTTTTCCATGTCTATTGAGATGATCATGTGGTTGCTGTTCTTGGCTTTATTGACTTGGTGCATTTTATTTATAGATTTGCATATGTTGAACCATCCCTATGTCACTGTGATGAATGCCCTGTGGTCATGACACATAATCTTCTTGATGATTTGCTTCTTCTTGGTAGTGTTTTGTTGAGGATTGTTGCATTTATATTCATTAAGGACATTGGCCCATAGCTCTATGTGTTAGTTGGGTCTTTCTCTGGTTTTGGAATCACAGTAATACTTGTGTCCAGGAATGGGTTTGGGAGAATTGCTTGTCTTTGAATTTCATTGAAGATTTTGAGAAAAATTGGCATTAAATCTTGTCTAAATTTCAGGTGCAATTCTGCTGTACATCCATTTTGTCCCACAGGTTTCATTAAGTTGTATCTGCACTTTCATTTGATTGCAAATATTTTTAAATTTCTTCTTTAATTTCATTTGTGATCCATAGGTTGCATAGGATGTTGTTACTTATTTTTCATGTGTTTATGGTGTTTTTGTACTTTCTTTTGTCAATGATTTCCAGTGTATTGCACTGTGATCATGGAATAATTTTCATTCCTTTACATTTCCTTATGAGTGCTCTGTATGCTTGTACAAGGTCTATCTTTTTCCTTTATTTTTACTTTTATTTTATTTTTGCTTTTTAAAAATTCATTTTAATGAGAAAATATAACATTGAAGCAGTTTCAAAACAGGTTAATAGCACAGTTACAGTAATTAATACATTGCACATTGTTGCCTTTATATTAATTATTCAAGGGCTGGACAAATAGCTCAACAGATTAAAGCACCTGCAAGCAGGACCAAGAATTGGGGGTTTCATTCTTGGGTCTGCTATTTTGGCCCCACCCAAGGGGCTCTCTGAAATGACAATTGAGAATGGGTGCAGTGGTGTGTGCCTGTAACCCTAGCTCTTAGGGTGCCGTAAAGAGGCAAATCAGTATGAATTTGATCTAGTAGTAAGGCACTCAACACCCGGTAGACCCTTCTTTATAATATGAAAAAAGTAGTTATTCAAAAATCTCTTCGTGAGTGGTGTGTTAAAGTCCTCTATTACCATTGTATTATTTAATTTTTCACGTCTGTTTAAATTTGTCTTAGAGGATTCCCCTACATTGGATGCATACTTATTGTATTATCTCTTCCTTTTACAGTTTTCCCTTAACAAGTACGTAATGATCTTATTTATCACTTTGCATGATTTCTGGTTTGAAGGTAATATTGTCAGCACTGAGAGTTACTTGTGATTTTTTCTGATTTCATGTGGCATGGAGGATTGTTTTGCATCCTTTGACATTTAGTCTGTAAATTTCCTTTTGATTTAAATGTGTTTCTTGTATACAGCATATTGTAGGTTTTTATTTCTTAGCCCACTCTGCTAGTCTGTTTATTCTGAATGGTGAATTGAAGTCACTTATATTGATGGTTTCAGAAGTTCACTTTCTCATATCTTCCATTAATTATAAAATTTTGTATTTCAAAATGAAAAAATTCCTTCCTTAATTTAATTCATCATTTTAATTAGTCTCTTATTTCACCAATTCCTATGTAATCATTCTTCCCTTATGCATAAGTTCATTTTTCTTGTCCATGTGGGGTTCCATCATACTTTTATTGATGCATCATGATCAGAGTGACACAGACATATGCAAATGGGATAACTTTTGTTGAAAGGCTAATAACCTTTATATATATATTGTATATATACATATATACATGTTATATATATATATATATGCAAATGGAAAAGTTTTTGTTGAAGGGGATAGCTATATATCTATATCTATATCTATATCTATCTATATATATATTGGCCAGTTCAGCATGCCATGGGGGTGGGGCTGGTGCAGTATGTTATGCCAGGGATCAAACCATGGTTCCTGCAGTTGCCTAAGCTTGTCTAAGCAAGTGCTTTAGACCACTGAGCCCTCTTGCTAGCCCTAATAAACTTTTGAGAAAATATTTCACTGAATTAACTGGCTGGAGCCAAGCTTTAATTTCATTATCTTAAATCACAACGTCAAATGTCTCAACATTTTAATTTTATTTTATATAGCTCAGTACTCAGTTTATTTTTGTAAGTGTTCATTTAATGTATTATGTTACAGTGACTTCAGTTGAAAATATTTTGGTCTCTTTTGTGGATAAGTGATACTTTCATATTTCATCTATTTGAGGCTACACAATAATATGGCTTGTCTCTGTGATGTCAAATTGAAAATCATTAGATAATGAGGAATATATTTACCTAAAATTCAGAGAAATATGGATCTTTATTATGCATTGCATAGTATAAAATATAAAGAATTCAAAGGTGACTTTCACATATCAAAATTTCTTGGTAAATCTTGCCATAAAAAAGGAAAAAAAATGAGTTAAAACGAAAAAATATCCCGTCTTCGAATGCTACCTCTCTCTATCCCCGAAGTTGCTGATTGTGCAGTCTTTTCTTCTCTGTCCCAGCACTTTGTCCTGATTCTTCAAACACTTGTCATTACCTAGTGGAATACAACACTTATTTTTGTTTGGTACTCTGTTAATATTTTTGTTTATAATGATAGAAAATACATGGCTTCTTTTGCTACAAGATTTTAGAATATTCTAGGTAGCTCATTAACTTGAGGTTTTATAATAAATTTTTCTTTTCCAAAAATGTGAAATTTTCAGGGGGGTTATGAGAAATGCCAGTCACTTAGGAACCCCTTCCCTATTCCCACTGTTTCACTTCAGGGGTGGTATAAAAACAGAACACAGAATCTGGAATCAGGCAGTAAGAACATCAAAATATTATTCACTTAGGCACTTTAGTTGTCTTATCAATAATGGAGAATAATATTAATTTATACAACTCATAGGACTATCATGAATAAATGATATGATGTATGACAAACTTATTCCTTGACTGCGTTAGATTTTAGTCATTTTATCTGTAACCAACAACATCTGAGCTGGTACTCTATTGGGAACTTCCACAGCAGGACATTGCTTAGGCTTGGGCAAGTATTATTTAATATTTCTCCTTTATTTTCTTTTGAAATTATTCACATAGTTTCTCATTAAAAACAACAGCTTTTCTATAATAGGTTGTTTTGTTCTGTGATATTCAGGATTAGTGGTGCAGGTCAAATCCAAATTTGATATCATATTTTCCAATTTTCACATAGACCACTCTCCACTGTAAGGATCACCATTGTGAACTCTGAGGCCTTGCCACAGCAACTACTCAAAAGGTCCAGTTTGGTTTACAGTTCCTCAGTGGCATCTTTAGTGTCGTGAAACACATTAAAAGGATTCTGGCAAATTCCAACGGGGAAATGAAGATGTGATTTTTCTGACCCTTGATTGTACACACAAGGTGCACGCTGCATCTGTCTTCTCTATTACTTTTCATGTTTCACATAAATTGTTAATGAACTGTTACCTCATTGTAAGTCTGTTTGCTTAATTTTCCCCATCTTTTTATTTTTTCATTAGTACTTTCTTGTTTCCATCCCTCATTACAGACAGACCGACAGATAGACATAGACACACACACACACACACACACACACACACACACACACAAACACCATGCTTATTGTATTTAAGTTGTAGATTATTTTGTGATTAAAACCACATAATATTAAGCATAAATTGATAAGGAAACTTGAGTTTGGTAGAGAAAAATCTCCTTTACTCCTTGCTTAAGAAGGCTTAATTAACACTTCTATTATCAATTTTGTCATTTCTAAATATCATCCATATTTTCAAAGTCATCAAGAGTAATAGTAAGATATTCCTCACTTATATTAAAGCACAAACAACCAAAAGTACATGTTTTTTAAACAACTTCCAGAGAAGCATAGATTTAGAAATTAAAGTAGATAGAAATGCTGTTGGATGGCGCTGGGTCACGGGGGACCACTGTCCTGCTGTAAAAGGGACATCAAACAAAGTGAAGTGGAGGACAAAGGCGACGAGATATTTCTGAACAAATTTGGGTTGTGCTTCACTCAAAATTCCAAACCCATTTTCTTTTTATAATTTTTGGAGTACTACTATTCAGAAAAGATGATCAAGATTCTAGACTCGACTGCATTGTTGTCAAAACAACAGGCTGCAAGAAAAATAAAGAATCCAAGAGAACAAAAGTGTGAATGAAATAACTTAGGATATCATTTGTAAATTCTGGTGCTACATGATCCTTGTGTGCGTTATGAATTTTTCATTATACATAATTAAGCAAACACCTGAGCAACTTAAAACTTTTTCTACTTTAATATTATTGACTAATTTAGACCATAAGTGAGCTAGTTTATAATGCTAAGTAAATAACAAAGTTACTTGCTAACAAAGTTAGTACATAACACTAACTTCACTGATATATATGTCATAATTAGGAATTTAGAAAGATATTTCATGATTTGAAAATTTTATTATTATCAGTGTGAAGATCATACAAACCATAGTATGCTATTGTCAATAGTGAAATCTGTTTGAATTCTTCTTTTCCAACATTGTTCTTTTTTTTTTTTTTTTTTTTTTTTTTTTTTTTTTTTTTTTTTTTTTTTTTTTTGTCTTTTTGAGACAGGGTCTCACTATGCAGCTCAGACTGGCCTTGAGCTCACTTTTGTAGCCCAGGCTGGTCTTGAACTTGCACCAATCCTCCTGCCTCAGCCTCCCGAGTGCTGGGATTACAGGCGTGAGCCACCACATTGTTCTTCAACATTGTTCAACATTGTTCTTGAGTAAAAATTATTGAAACATTTTTTTTACAAATAATATATTGTCTCCTCCCTCATTTCTTCCTTCTTTCCTTCTTTCCTCTCTATTTTCTTTTTCCTTTAGGGATTAAATCCAGGGTTGATTTTCTTTTTGACATTTAAAATTTCATAGTGAATGTTCTTGAATAACAATATTATTGCAGCCATGTCAGATTAAAGTGAAAAGGTGTCTCTCTAAGGCACAGCTCTATCACAGAATAAAGCAGAGCAATCTAGTAAAACCTAGAGGGAGCTGTATCTTCTTTAAATTACTTATGGAGATAGAGCAGCTAAAACATCCCTTGGAGATATCAATGAATGTTTTGGTCACAGTACTACAATAAAATATAGTTTATTAAACTGATAAATAAAACAGCATTAATATATTTCAATTTTTGAATGGAATTTAACAAAGAAATCTCTTACTTTCGCAAAAGGATATAGCATGTTGTTAGTTATTTGTTCTGAGTATAAAATTAAAAGGATTACCTGCATTTTGAATGAGAACAAAAAGTATGTATGCATTTGTTTCATAGTTGATGAATGCAGTTTGAGCCAATCTAGAGTCATTTTCATAAGAAACAGTAGATAAAAGTTAAGAAAGAAATTTCCAAAGTGAAATATAAGAAATTAAACATTACAGATTTATGGCTAACAGGCAATTATGCATGTTGGTGTGGGCAAACACACATGACATATCTTTAGAACCTGGTTTAAGAAAGGGTTATATGTAAAGATCCTCAAAGCATAAATAAATTCGGTGCCACAAGTAATATCACTAAGAATAGCCAAGAAGCTAAATTCTTGACCTCTGTCTATTTTCACATTAATTCTTCCTCCCCTTTAATTCTGGAGCACATTGTGACAGCCAAGTGTTGGATGAAAGAGACCTCAAATCCAGGCCAGGAGTTGAAAATACGAAACCATAGATGCAGGCTTCCTCTAGCAAGTGATGCCCTGGCAGGCATCAATTTTCTGTTGGAAAGGAAAAGATATACCTTTGAATGAACTGAAGTAAGATTCTCCTTTCTGGATGAAAATTAGACAACAAAATGAAGAATCTGTCAAGATTTTCTTCTGCAGAAGGAATATTTTATGTTCATAGAACATATTATTCTAGGATAAAAGGATTAAATGTATTATTTTATTGTATGAACTTCACCTGTCATATAAGTATTTCTATAAATAACTTCAATGTACAGCGCATTAACAAACATATCTTTTCTTTCTTTCTTTCTTCCTTTCTTTCTCTTTCTTTATTTAGAGATGGGGTCTCGCTATGCAGTTCAAGTGGCCTTGAGCTCAATTTTGTAGCCCAGGCTGGTCTCAGATTCACACTGATCCTCCTGCCTCAGCCTCCCAAGTGCTGGGATTACAGGCCTGAGCTACAATGCCTGGTTACAAATACACGTTTTGACTCCTGCATCAATGGAATTTCTGACTGATCAAACATTTAACATGAAATTTTTCAAATACTTTGCAGAAAAAAAAAATTGTATTCTAAAGAATCAACTTTCCTTAAAGTGAAACAGTTTTCCAGGGAGGATTTTATAGCACAATTAATTGAAATACCAAATAGCTTTAAAATTAGATTCATTGGATTAGTGTACAAATGGAATTATCAGTAATAGTTATTCAGTGTGTCTCAGTATCTACTAGTCCCCAAATTAGCTATTTTGCTTTTCTACTAACAACACTAACAACACACTATGCTTTTCTATTAACATTAAAATGACACCATTAACGCTATGGAAAAAAATCACTAATGATTTAATGAATAAAAAAAAACTGAATAGAAAAATGAATGAATAGAACAAAAATAACGTATCTATATTCTAAGAAAGGTACCCGAATTTAGTAGGCAGTGGCTACTAATGTGACCTGAATTTCTATGACTTCAGCTCAGAGAAACAATATACATTAGAAAAAGATTTCTAAATTACTTAAATGAACATTGATACTTCTGAGAGTACTTAAAGCAGCTCCTGTAACACGGACCCCTTTCTCTTCCTTCCTAAGAGTAATTGCATGTTTCGGCTGCACAGCAGAAGGAGAAGGAAAATAAAAGCTCTCCTTTAATCAACCTCCTTGCTGCCTGAACAGAGACAGTCAAGCTGCACGTGAACCTCTTGCCGAATTCGGAGCAGGCTGGCTCCTCAGGGAGTACCCCACGCGCTGTGGAGAAGGGCACCTCACCCTTTAGCTCCGCCACTGGCCCCTGGCTTGCTCCTGGACCTTGGCTGAAATTGGACCCAAGGGAATAGTAGTGTGAAACCTTGTTTCAAAAGGTCATAAAAGAAAATAAGTGCAAAGCACAGATGCTGCTTCCATTTTCAGTTTTTTGAAACCGTTAAAAATAAGTGAGGTGATTAGACACATTTTTCTTTAAGTACATGATGGAATGTTTTATATAGAAATTTATGAGTCATTTAGAAAGTGGGCATAGTGTCATTTTGAATAGTGTGAGAGTGTCTGTTTAATAAACACACTGTAATTTTCTATTGTGCTAATATTTATCCTATCACAGAGATAAAGTTTATAATAATTAATTTTATCAATTTGATATTTTTCAAGGTTCAGAAAATTGATGTTCTCCAACCCCAGTAAATATGGAGCTTTCAGTTACCTTTTCAAATGAGTAATTGTTGATTTCACCTTGAGTGTCATCTTTCTACCTGACTCCATTTGGCTTCTGTCATTTTTAGGTCTAAGTGTCTTCAAGGCTGGAGTTTGATGTAAATTTCCGAATAAAGAAAGCATAGTGAACATGGACTCACCACAGCCTGGCTTTAGCAAGAACTGTGGGATGTCAAGGGCAGCAGCACCAAGAGAGTGATTGTATGGGTGAGCTCCAGCAGGATGGGGCACAGCGCTCAGCCTAGCCTGCCATGTCCTGAGAGTGGCAGCTGTGTGACAGGCTCAGCCTGATCACAGGACTTGATTTAAATATAAAGGTTCATCTCCCTTCTGAGAGCCGCAGTGTGGCAGCTGGAGAGAAGAGCCTGCCCAACGAACGGGGAACAGGATGCTGAGAATAAAGCGATTCCCTGCAATTACTCACACACCTGACAAGGAACTGTCGCGCTTGACAAAACAAGGAACTTGGATGCTTCCAAAGGACAGTACTTTGAAGTCCTCTAGGATTAGCAATGGTGTTTGTCCTACTCAGAGAGGCACTAGGATGGGATATTAAGTGGTGAAAGAGAAAGCCAACAAATGTAAATAAGAATATTATTTTTCATTTCATTGCAAGTTTAAGTTTATAAAAGGAGCGATATAATTTTAACAAATTAATGCCAAAGCTATTTCTGTTCTGGTTGGTGTTCTGAGTTTCTTTTGTTCAGGAATGTTTCAGTACACGATGGAACTATATGGCATCTTCTAAATTCTCTCCATTTGCGGTCTCGGAACAGTTTAAACTTATTCTTACACTTGGCTCTCAAAGTCTTTGATAACTACTTCCTTTTCTCTTCCATCCCTAGAATGTGGTCTACCTGTAATTTTATCGCATTTGTATGTGAAATATCTTACCATTATGTACTGTTTCTCTTTCCTGTTTTTAGCCATCTAATTTTCTTCCACAAAATTATCAGTCTTATTTTCTAATGTACACATATTTATAACACTTGTCTGCTTTAACTCTTCGATATCTGTGCAAGTATGTATTTTGGTACTAAAATATATGGTGAAAGGGTGTGTTTTGCCATAACATATGGGATGAAACCCTGATGATGTTCCTTATGCTTTCTTTAAAATAGAAACAATACGTTTAATATAGGTTATGTATTTGGGCTTAGAGGAAGTCCTTCACCACACATATTCTTTGTCTATCGGTAATAAACATGTATTGTATAAAGGTAATGCAATGTCCAGTTGCATGCGGAATTCAACACACAAAATTGTCTGGATGGTGGCGACACTCCGGAGTGTGACCCACCTGCCACTGAAGTTTAGTCTCCTGCCTGCCTGCATCAGATGACATATTTTTCCCAGAGGAATATATCTATATATCTATATATCTATATATCTATGTATCTATATATCTATATATCTATATATCTATATATCTATATATCTATATATCTATATATCTATATATCTATATATCAATATATCTATATATCAATATATCTACATATCTACATATCTACATATCTATATATCTAAATATCTATATATCTATATATCTATATATCTATATATATATACATATTTCTGCATCAAATTTTCTTCTCTTTCTTGTCTGATTAATACACTCTTATTAGTTCTTTAAAATTCTTCACAGTTTATGTCCTTGTAGACATAGCCTCAGTAAGACAATCAATTACTATATCCTAGGTCAGTTGTTAGGAAAGCCTGGGTATACATTCTATCCATTATATTCTAGTTGGTTTTTGTTTCCTTGTTTCCCTGATAAAGTACTAAACTTCTCAGACTGTATCTCCCATACAATGTATTGTATTCTTTTTTTTTTTTTTTTTTTTTTTTTTTTTTTTTTTTTTTTTTTTTTTTTTTTTTTTTTTTGTCTTTTTGAGGCAGGGTCTTGTTATGCAGTTCAGGCTGGCCTTGAGCTCACTTTTGTAGCCCAGGCTGGTCTCGAACTCGCACCGATCCTTCTGTCTCAGCCTCCCGAGTGCTGGGATTACAGGCGTGTGCCACCATGCCCGGCCTGTATTCTTTATTTTAGCTACATTACTTAGTAAAATATTGAAACCTTGATAGATCTTTGACAAAACTTGTTCCAAAAATGTAAGCATGTCAAAAGTGAGGGCTTTAAATTGTCAGAAAATACTGAATTTAGATTTCTGTAGGTCTTAAAGTATAATTTGAGTTTTAATGATCACTTTTTACCTTTTAAACTATGATTACTTAGCATCTGCCAGATAGCACAGCAGACAAAAGAACCAGTTTAGGCAGTGCACAGTGGCCTGGGTTTTATCCCCAGTGTGCTATGTGGAATCCACCTCAGAAGAGTGCTGAGACAGCAAGTGAGGCTGGGTGTGATGGTGCACGCCTGTAATCCCAGCACTGGGGAGGATATAAACAGGAGAATCTCTAGGAGTCTGATCTACCTAGGTAGTTATATCTTGTAGACCCTGTATCAAATACATAAAAAAGAATGAGTATTAAACAATGATTACTTTAGCTATTGCTCCTTTCAGTCATCTCCACACGTGATCACAAGCATCACACTTCTTGGCGTTTCTGAAAATATTGACTTATTCTTTGTAGAGAGAATTTCCTAGAAGGGAGAAACTGGACAGTATAAACTCACATCTCTGTCACTAGTCTCACCAATCTTTTGCTTTCAGAACCTGTCTGCTGTGAATGGAAGAAAAGTTTACAGTAGAGGTTCTACTTGGCCCTAAAAAGGAATTAAAGCTTCGCCTTAAGTGGTTTATCAGAGGCATGCATGCTGTCTCATAGTTGTCCTAGATCTATCTTTAATAATTACTTTTCTCAATAGAAATTATGGAATATACGGAGTTGGATGTTTGAGGTTCGTACTTTTTATCTGCTCAGAATAATTCTCATCCCAGCATAGTTTCTGGCATATAATAAATGCTAAAGATTTAAAACTGATTTGAAATAATGAATTCAGCAGACATTAGCTGAACATCTATTACCTTCAAGGTCTTTCCCAGCCCTAGAGCATCTGTCATGTGCAAAGAAATGCTGTATGCAGATTTCTTTATTCCAAAGATACTTAACACAATGTTATTTTGGACAGAGGAGAACCATCTGTGGCTCCCAAATCCCCAGGTATCGAAAGTTGGTATAACAATAGAAGTATATGTGAATTCTGTGAGCACACATTTTGAAAACATTTAACTGTAACTAAGGGAAAATGAAATATTACTTGGAAATATGTTGAGCATCTATTTTTGACTATACCAAGTGTAGCATGCAGATGTACATTTCTGCCACTCTGATGATTTGTTTCAGAAGTGCTCCACATACTGATGCAGACTTATTTATTATGATACAGTATGCAGTTTCATTTTAGCTATGTTCAGCAAACAGTGATTATTAATTGTAACTTTTGCTTTTATTCATGAAGATTATGAATTATGTTTTGTAACAGTTTAAGTACTTTTTGTGGAATTTGTTTCTTTCTCTTTGTTTAGCAATTTGAGGTCATGTGTTGGATTAAAAGAAAGCAAGTGATGGCGCTTAGCCTTTTCAAAAAGATAAAAGATGAACCACACAGGATATTGAGATAGAAGTCATAAGGACCTCAGGAAATCCACCAGAATGTGATAAGAAAAGACCACAAATATTATGATCCCAGTTAAGATTAGTTCAGGAGCTTTCATATAACATGAATCAGGAAATTTGATGCAACTTGGGAGTCTGGCCAAGTGAAAAGAAATAGGAGTACAGGAATGAGAAGTTTGCTACACTGCATTGCACACAGTTCATTTGGGACTACGTTGTGAGGACCTTAGAAAGAATGATTCAGCAGGCAGAGCCATGCTCAGCATGAGGGTTGCCTCCTTTCCAGTGAGCACAAGTCAGAAACATGTCCTTCGTAGTTTTTAGAAGGCCAGAGAAGGTCATAAAAAACTAAAATTTAAGATAGTTTTAAAGCAATCACTTTTTCCTAATACATGGCCAGTGGGGAAAAAGAAAATTAGAAGAAATGATCCACTCTGTTAACTACATTCTAGGTCACTAAGAATGCTACAGACCGAGGCAATGAAGAGGAAAAGGACAGGAAATTATACGTTTAAAGAAAAGCAGCTGCAATCATGAGTACTGCATTTGGAAGTTACTAAAGTCCACGAAATCATTACATAAGCCTTTGTTATAAGGCATAAAAAATCATTAAGGCAACAAAACATAAAACTGGAGCATATACACACTGGTATAAATAGTTGTGATTTCTTTTTTCTTTTAAAAATATATCTAGTACAGAATCTACAAGGTCTCACTACACAGCTCAGACTCAGAGAGATCCTTCTGTTTTCAGGCTCCCAAGGACTAGGGTTACAGGAATGCAGCACCATGCGCAGTGTCAATTGCCATCTCAGTGTGCCCTGGGGGCAGAGCCAGCACCTCACATTGGAGGTCAAACTCTTACTCAGCTGAGCCGTCTGCCCAGTCCTAGCTGTGATTTCTGTATAATGGCTGCTTTGCTAAACGTGGGGACATTGCCCAGAGATGTGTATAAAATATACAGAGATAAGGAACTTTGGGAGGCATACATTCAGAAACTCCTGGAATGCGGGGTTAATAATTAGAAGGCAGCTTGCCAGGGCCACAAGTCCAAGTAGGATCAGCCTACACTGCCTAAAGGAGTGGATGTTCTATCCTTCATCTTCCTCATAATCTGATTTACGACATGCATTCTAAGATCAGTCACGTAGTAGATTAACCTGACCTTTCTCTGTCCTTCCCTCGCCCCTACATGACTCCTGCTCCGAAGTACTTATGTTTTCCTTTATCCTTAATTCCTATCTGTCAATACAAAGCCACAGAGGCTACTGCTTGAGGTTGTTCTTATGAGAAAGAAGCACACTGAGGGAATCTCTGTTAAAGGCAGTTCCTCTGGACTTTCTTGGAGCTCGAATTGGAGGCTGAGTCTGGTTAATTTTTCATCTTTTGTGCCATGCCATCCTTGTGAACTGCCACAACTAAAACAGCCAAAAAAATAAAAACATGAAAACTTCTGTAAACAATCATAGTATTTCCTAAAATGCAAATCATTTTATTGACAATTGACTTACCATCTCTATCCTTATCTAGCAATCAATAGTTTCTAACTTTATTCCACCGCTAAATAAAACAAACCGATGGAAATAATTTTAAGAAGTCCTAGAGTTGCTGCTGCTTCTAGAATAGCTAGTAGAAAGAGGAGGCCAGATAAAAATGCAACGGAGCCTTCTACTTTTAGAATACGTGCCAAGATTTGCAGGAAGCTGGGGAAGATGGGCTGATGCTCTGCAAGACACTCTAACCTCAGTGCATTTGCTGATTTTCAGGGAGGACAAAAAGCTTGTGAGGTTAGACGTGGTAATACTAAGAAGCTGAAAAGCCAGCAGAGCTTTCAGTAATTTCTTAGATCTGGAGGAAAACAACAAAAAAAGCAGAGCTTAGATCTTCAAAGGCAGGCTAAGCTTTAGAGGCCACGATTAAACAAACAAACAAAAAATTGAGAACTAAAACATCGCAGTTTTTCCCCTTTCAAAGTTTATTGAAATTTTAAGCTACATGAAAAGTATGCTGAGCTGTAACAGGCTTAAATCAACAGCTTCCAACATTGCCAGTTTGGCCAATAATCCACTGCAATTATGTACTACTGGACTATGTATACAACTACTTTCTCTTAGTTCAATGAGAAGAAATTTTTGTACCAACATTGATGAGAAAAATTATCATGTCTACACTGTGTGCTCTGTATGACTACTGCAAGGACAACAATATCCATTGTTTCAACTATTGAGAATATACTACTGTAAAAAAGTAAAATACTGAATTGCAAAAACCAAATAAAAAATAATGAAAAAAAATCAAAGGAACTGAAAAGAATATTTCTCAAGACATTATACATATTTTAACAGTCTTTGAAATCAGATGAATTAAAATTAAAAAGTACATTTCTACACCTACTAAGAAAAGGTTCTTGGTTAGCTATTAACTCAAACAAATCTTCCTTACTCTAGCTCTCTGGCTAAAGGAAGAATCTTCCTATGAACAAGATAAAGTTATATAGAAGCTGTAATATTGTTAAGGTAAATTGCCCCATGATGGATAAAATAAATAGCTTACCAAGAAAACATACAGAGAAAAATAAATGACAACAGAACTTGACCCAGTGTAGATCCAAATATCGTATTAAATAGTGATGCACAGTAAAGTAAATGTGATTTGATGAGGGAATGTGCCAGAGAACTGAAAACTATAAAATAGAAGAATATAATTGTTGACCGCTGGGAGCTGAGCCTGCGCACCCGCTGCGGGTAAGCCCCTGCGCCCCTCTGCCCCGCCTCTGCGTTCCCGAGACTAACTTCCTGTCCCAGCCCAGCCCAAACCCCACCGCTGGGAGCT
>PVJA010035642.1:6704-19713 GCA_004027025.1 Myocastor coypus | reverse complement strand
TTTTTCTCATGTCTGTTCTAATAATAGTATTTTTCCTCTAACTTTTTTATTCACAAATTTCGTATATCTTATGCTTCCACCTGCTCTTTCATTCCCTTTATTTACTTATCTGTTGATATTAATTTAAAACACTATGTTTACCAAATTTGTTTTCATTTTTGCTTTGTTCCTGGTTGTCATCATCAGTATTTTATGTAGCTACTCTTGCATTTATTTCTTACACTACATTCCCTAAGAAACAACAATCGTATTTGCTCTTTTTACTATATCATGCTCCGAATCTATCATATGCACAAAGTATACTTCTTGGATGAATAAATGGACAATACTGGTGTTATGGTTTATGTCTAGTTGTCCCCACAAAGCCTCTTGTAGTCATTGGGTGGGGACTTCTATAGATTGAGACTTGACTCATGAGTCACTGGGACTATGTGTTTTAGTGCTGATGGGATTATTGTTCTGAGTAGGGCTGGGATATGGGTGTGGTCTAGGGCAGATATCCTAAGGCAGAGAGTCTGATAGGAATATAAAGAGAGACAGAGAGACAGACTAGAGCTGTTGCTCTCTGCTGCCCTGTTTGGTTGGCTGTCTCTGTCACCATTTTGTTGCTGTTCTGCCGCCATGAACTGGATGCTCTCTGCCCTGTTCCACTCAGCCTTGGGCCAGCCAAATATGGACTGAAACCTCCAATAACTGTGAGTGTCATTTTGAGTGTCAGGTATTTGTCCCAGCAATGAGTAAAATGTAACTAAGACAGCTGGCAATAGCCATTTTGTTTTGGGGAGTGCTATATGTGTTTAGAAAGAGTATGCTGTAAATAATTTCATAGCTGAGTGCAGTTGCTAATGAAAATACTTTCATTGTTAAGTAGGCTGGCATTTTTAGGATTGAGCGGTAATCTGCTTGTATCGTAAATTTGTCAAAGAAAGTAAAATAGTTGTCTATTTTTTCTTTTTTACTTTTATAAATATATGTTTATACTACATAATGATTACATTCACTGAAGGGGACCAGTATATGTACATAACACGTTTAAGTTCCCTTCACTCACCCACTTCCTTTTATTTATCAAATAAGACTTCCACTTGTTTATTTCATAAGATCTCATAAAGGTAATTACCCTGTATACAGACTGAATAACAGAAAAATAGCCCAAACAACATATAAAATATGTAAGACACTTCAATAAGTCAACATGAATTTGTAGATATACTATTATCTAGTTTTACTATGTCTCTATGAATATCAATATGAATCAGTCATTTCTTAAGAATTAATGGTAAGAATAGTAAAAATATCCAAATTACTTATGTGTAAACCAAAAATCTTTTGCTTTTTAATTAAGAGTACATGACATGATACACAAAAAATGGCAAAGTTAAATTTAAATCTATTGATGTTGAAATGAGAAATGTATAATTATCATCAATATTAAGTGCTCATTTTATTAGAAATAAATGATATGAAAAGTATTTACTAAAGCTTCATCCCATCTAATTGCAATACAACACACTAGAAATTTGAAATGCAAAGAACAATACAACTAAAATCCTTCAAGAAATGCATCACTGCATCTCAAAAAATATTAAAAATTTATTACAGCCTGATAAGTCGATTCATTTGGGTAATCAATAATTAATCACTCTGAAGGCTTCAGAGCCTTTATAAATATCAAAGACTTTTAATAATTGCTTTACAAATCCTAAGTAGCAGAGAATGCACCGACTTCATACATCATGGGAAATGAACACAATTTAAAAAGATGAGTACTTTAAAATGAATATACTAACTCCCAACTGTTCATATTCTGATATGCTTTCTATTGTAAAACATATCAGTAGAGTGACAGGAAGGTGAAAATAATGCCATCCTGAGGCATCGATGGAACATATGCACGAGCAGGAATGCCAACAGAGCAAGCCCACTGTCATTTCCTCTTTTAAAAATATTAACTACAGTTCCAATACACAATTAGTCTGCAAAGGGGGAAGAATAACTTAAAAGTTTGAAATCCACAAATTACCATCCAGCTATTTGTATTAACTTTGTTCTCCACCTATGTTAGAAATTTTAAAATCTATCATAATGATTTTCCCCTTCTATGAAGAGGAATCTTTGAACCATGATGACAATAATTTTGAACATAATTGCTATCTGTTTTACATTTATTGGGTTTATGATGCTCTATGCAAAGAAGTTTACCTATACAATTTCATTTAATTTACTCAATAAATGTTGGTGATACTACTGTAGCAAATACCCACCACACTATATTTAGTGATGCACAAAATTTGATGAGAAATATACAAAGTGGCACTTTTCCTAATGTAAGTAAATGACTAGTTGAGACTACAAAAGATTTCAAGGTAAGAGATGGGTTGTGCTGCACAATATGCTCATCCTGCTTTCAGTTATAACTAATGACAGCTCTGACAGTTGTCTGACAACCCTGGCAAACCGATGGGCATCGGCTCCAGGAATCTTTCCATGTCACTTTTGCTGATCAGAAATGGGATATTGACCTAGGAAAATCCTAAAGACTTGGACAATCACCTTATTCTCCCCTGTTCTCTGGATGCAGCCGCCTGTATCTCACTTGCCTACCCTTCTTTCCCATCCCCCTCTCCATCGTCATCACCTGCACTGTTGGGGATGACTGGGAGCAGACAGAAGAGAGTATGGAACCAATGGCATGACCTGAGTGCATGCGATCAGGCATTACAATATTATGAAGCCTCTTTTAAGAAAAAGGGAGTGACAGTTCAAAAAGTTAATTCACTTGGTCAAAATCCCTCAGAAAGAATACAAAAACTGGGAGTTAATCCTAGAACTTTGCAATTGACAGAAATCAATATCAGTCAAATTATAGAGACACAAGAGAAGAAAAAGCACTTATTGTAAGGATGCAGGTATTATCTCTTGACACCTACAGTCAGGACACAGGAAAAAGCTAGAATGGGTGAATGGAGTCATAGCAGGCACCAACACACGACCTCCCCCACTGTGCCCCTCTGCTGCCCCTCCATGTGTGCTTTAGCTGTTGCTTTTATGGACCAGCTTTGTTTCCATTTCCTATGATAGAGAATGTGATCATCAGCTTCTAAATATTATTTCTTACATTTAAAAGATCAGACAAAATAAAACTGAAATTTTCATGAAAGAATTTAGAGAGCATCACTCAGTTCCAAGTACTTTTGTGTGTGCTGGAGGCACAGAATAAATAAGGCAATGATTCTCACTTTTAGAAAGCTACAGTGTATAAGACAATGAATCTGCATGAGCAAATAGTGGCTATTTGATATGAAAAGCACTAAAATAAAATGTTTACTAAATGTTTCCTCATTTTCCCCAATAATCAATATACCCCTTAGGCAGCCTGAACACTTACAAATCTGACTGTGGAATTTTCCTTCTTAAACCTTCCATAAATATCTGATGTACTTTACATAAAGGTAAAATTCATTAACACAGCCTAAACTTTTGGCAAGAAGCAGCATTGCTTATATTTCCCATCCATTTCCACCCATGTTCTCCCCTGATTCTGCCATGTATCAGTCAAGTTTCAGCTGTAGGAGACCTTTGGGCTTATTCAATGCACAGTGTGTGCATGTATGCAACATGTCACCGCCAAGTTCATTAATTTGTACAACTAATGTGTGCTAACAAGAATAATTTAAAAATAAAATGTCACAAAGATTTTATTCCCAATAATCCTACTTAAAGAACGATGGAAACTCTATGTCTTGCTACATGTTTTCTGTCAATCACTTTATTTCAAATGTCCCTTCCTCATAAGAATCCCCCTAGAATAGCGGTTCTCAACCTGTGGGTCACAACCCCCACGGGGGTCGAACGACCAAAACACAGGGGTCGCCTAAAGCCATCAGAAAATGTTATTTATTTGGAGTTACAGTTTTGAAGTAGCCACCAAAATTATTTTTTGGTTTGGGGTCACCGCAACATGAGGAACTGTATCGCAGGGTCACGGCATTAGAAAGGTTGAGAACCACTGCCCTAGAAACACATACAACAAAGGCGCCCCCTCTTTAGTTGCCATGCACGCAAGTCTCTTCCTCATCACACTGATCATTAACGTGTCTATCTGTGACCCCTAGAGAAGCCCTATGCAACAAGTGCAAAATCTTACATTGTTTTCAACACTCTCTGCTCTGGAAAGTAATGAAGCAGCTGGTTTCCATTTGAGGCATTCCATACAATATTTCGTGGAGAGCAAATGAGTGAACACACAGTCTGTGGGATGGGTACAAATGGGAACCTTATGCAACCGGAAAGATCCATGGAAAATTTTCTGTTAGCTTTGTTTTCGCATTTCACAATGTCAGATGGTTCTAAACCTGTAGTTTCTAGACCTCCTCAGCTTTGAAATCCAAATGTCGGTTTACCAAATTCTCAAATCTGACTCAGTAGTAATCACCTTCTTCTCCACTACAAATTCTGACCAGCAATGGTCAGAAGTACTTCCTTGATCTATTCCGTGGATTTCTATTGGCACAAACTCAGATTGTACTCTTTTTTTGTTTGTCTATTTTGGTATTGGTATTGAACCCAGGAGAGCTGCGCATGAGAAGCATACACTTCCTCAACTTGAGCCAACACCAGTTCCTGGGCTACATCTTAAATGGGCAGAAATCCACCAGTCCTGTTGGCTCCAATGGACAAAATGTGCACCATGTTGATTCATTTTGTATGCCAATAAATCACTTCTACTCCATAAAGCTGGTGTTTATTTCTTCCCACTCAATTTCACCTTTTTGCTTTTTTCAATACCATGGATTTAAGTCAGGACCCTGCTGCTTGCCAGCCAGGTGCTGCACTGCTGAGCTACATCCCTAGACTGAATTTTTTTAATTTTATTTATTTATTTATTTATTTATTTATTTATTTATAAATTTAGATCCTGGGGCTTCAACTCAGGACCTTGCACTTGGCTGGCAGGCAAGTATGCCTCTGAGTCATCTCTCCAGCCTCTGTAACATTGTTATTTTCTACCAGAAATGGTATAAAAAGCCACTAATTAAAAAGAAGAAAATTAAACATATTAAAAATTAAAATTAGGAGATTTTAAACTATAACTGCACTTAATGTCCACTTGGAAACTGTAGATAATTTTTAATAGTTCTACAATAATAAACAATTTCTTTGGTAGTAGCATAGCTAATATCAGAAAGTAATCACCTCCAACTTGTACAAAGAATAACCATTTGGAAGCAAAGTTATATATAAAAGAAATAAACATTGAAAATATAATTGCAGAAAGATGATAAGGCCAATACTCAGGAATAAAAATAACATGAAATAAATATAACTTATATGAGAAAACCTAAAAGTTCA
The DNA here is from genome assembly GCA_004027025.1 of Myocastor coypus. Lineage (NCBI taxonomy): Eukaryota > Metazoa > Chordata > Mammalia > Rodentia > Myocastoridae > Myocastor > Myocastor coypus. The sequence continues at coordinate 14,361 of PVJA010035642.1, read as the reverse complement.
TACATGGTATGATATTTACATAGATGTAGAAAAATTTAACCTCAAAATACAGTGATTCTAGTTTAAAACAACAGACAGCCAGGATAGGTGACACACTCCTACAATCCCAGCACTGGGGAAACTGAGGAAGGAGGATCACTATGAGTTCAAGGCTAGCCTGGGCTACAAAAGGAGGCCCTACATCGATTTTTTATAAGATAAAATAAATAAACTGATGTCTTAAATATGCATATAAGTTCCCTTTCCTTCTGGATCCATTAAAATGACAATAAGGGATATTTAGAAAAATGTCTCCAACACCATCAAGAAAACATTAACAATTCTAGATGCTTGAAATATAAAGAGAATTAATGCAGAAAAACAGAAGTTTGCAAAATAGTTGACAGGGCTTGAAACACAAACATGGGGTCTTAAGGTCAATCACACAACAGCAAACGGCAACCAAGTGGCAAGGAAACAGCCACACAATTCAGAGAGCTATAGCTGCTTCCAAACTCTTGGACAAGACTGGCAGTGAGAGGTGGCTTCTACCCAAGCACACAGAGGCCAAAGCTTACCGCAAATGCGAGCAGAGCAGACAGATTCCTTCCTTTTTACATTTCCATATGTGTATCCAATTAAAGGAATACAAAATGGATCAAAAGCCCTGAACCCAGGTAGTCTAGAAATAGACTTCCCTGGCTCTTCACTCCTTGAGGTGGAGTAAAAGCATAAGAAACAGCAGAAACAAACGCCAATCACCAAAAATATCTGTATTAAAGCAAAGAGATTGAGACTTGAGCCGTCATCAAGGTGTTTCTCAAAGGATTGAAAATGTTAAGTGTTGAGATGAAGGAAGCAAAGTAGAAAAGGTACAAATGTAGAATTTGGGAACAGTTGAGCTGGTGCACACAAGACAGCCCCTGCTTCCAGGGTAGTTATGAGCAAGCAGTAGGCTCAGAGCAAGCAGGTGCAGAGTCAAAGAGGTACCTGGTCAGAAAGGACTGAAGACCTTTCCACAAATGAATCAGCCAGTTGCTCAGACCGCAACACCCTTGTGCATAGAGTTGTTCAGAAAGAGTTTTAGTGAGGTTCAACATTCATTCCTTTCCTTGAACAAATCCAAGCACCTGTGGGAGGTCCCCTGCATTGAGAGCTTTCATGGATATTAACTACTACAAATGATGAGATAGCTGATTTGGGGTGAAGTAAAAAACGTAACTACAATAACTGGTAACTCCTTCCATTGAGAGACAGGAGTTCTTTTCCCATTCCTTGAATCTAGAAGGGTCTTTGGTTTTACTTTGACTGATAAAATAGGGCAAAAGTGTTAGTTACTGTGTAAGCTCCTAAAATTCCTGTCTTCTTTCTCCTGGAAGACTTCTGGCATCAAGGAAAGTTTCGCTGTGTGAATATAGCACGAAGACCAAGGTTCCATGCCTTTCCAGCTCTACCATGTGATGCCTCAAACTTGGACATTTTTCTACCTCAGGCCAGCTGCCAAAGGAATGACTCCATGTGAGAGTGCCCAGGGAGACCAGCAGAACATTACCAGTGGAAAGCCATCATTGATAGCCACTAAGTCTGAGGGCACCTATATACAGTAGAGGAGAACCTTAATAGTGCTCAAAACATCTAGTTTCTTGTACTCAATAAAATTCAAATTTTTCAATAGATACATATTGCCCACAAACACACCAGTCTTTTTCTTTATCTTCCCCAGTTCATACTCCAGTTCCAGCCACACAAAGAAATATTTTCTAACTCCCTGTTATAGCTTGCAACTTTAATCACTGCTTTCCTCCTACATTCATATATTTCACAGAGAGATTTTTATTGCATTCATGATATTTACTCACTACTGTAAATTGTACATTAAATATGATAGGCAAGTAAATTTATTAATGGAATTGTGGGTTACAAAACAAACCTACTTGAGTGAAACTGGTCTCATTGGTTTAAATTCATGAGGATGGAACTGTAGAAGAGAATAAAGTTGTTCTGTAAATGCATGTGAATATTACACATTGGGCTTCGTTTTTAAATTTCTCTATAGGAAAAATATAAAAGATGATTCTTAATATAAAATAAAGTATAAATATTATTCAACTCAAAAATATAAAATAAAAAGCTCTGCCAATAGATTTTGGGGAAAGGAGTAAGGAAGAAATGTAACCAATAACCATATTGTGCATAACAGGGTTAGAGAGCATTGCCTAAAGCCAGTAGAACAAGACTTTGGCTATTTAATAAAGTAACAAATAACCTGGCTGGGAAGATAGCTCAGGGGCACAAATGCCTGCCTGGCAAGTGCAAGGTCCTGAGTTCATCCCCAGTTCTGCAAAATAAATAAACAAACAAACAAACAAACAAACAAAATGAAGTAATGGATTACTAAGGAGACAGATTGGAAAATTCAAATATAGTGTCACAATCTGAGAAGTTAGCACAGGTCAAGTTGAAGCAGAAAAGTCAGATGCAGGATTACAAAGTAAATGTTGATCTCAAAAAAAAAAATGATAATGACAAATAAAGTAAACATATTATTTCTATTTTTAAAGACAACCACCACAAAGACCAAAACACAAGGGTTGAGTTTACCTTACCTGTACCTGGGAAGAGGAGGAGGCACCTATTGTTTTTCTTACAAGTCTAATTTTTTATGTAAATGCAATTTTCTTGTTTCTAAAAATACTACTAATAAAATAAAGAAAAATTACTTAGACAAAAAATAACAATGTAAGATATTTAACTTAGGGAAAATGAAAATTTGTGGAACCACTCACTTTTCTGGATGTTCTTCCTGGATTGTAATGGTTCATAAAGTAACATTAAATAAAGACTCCTTTAGGAGCTACTAAAATTAGGTAAAGCACAAAATGCTCGAGAAAATCAGAGAGGCGGTGTTGCTCACCCACTGAACATCAGGCTGGCCTTTGGCATCCACGTAGCATAAGACTGAAATGAGGCAGGAAGTTTCATGGAAAATTTTCCAGTGTCCTTGCTAATATTTTTTACTATGATCACTCTAGCTCTGATCATGCAGTTCTTAAGCTATTTCACTTTGACTTTGTGCAAACCGAAATTCAATCTCTCTGGAGACTGACTTGGAGTCAGACAGCAATCAGAGCAATTTTCTTTCAGCTTTGAAGGATAAAACATTTTTCTGGAATTTTAGAGGAAAAGTGATTTCTTTTATAAGGCCTTCTGATGCACAATTGTCTTAGGAACGCTAGAAGACTCAATGATCTTAATCTCTCTTCCTAAAATTTTCTTTCTGATTTTACATTTAGATGAAAAGAACCTACATCCTGAGAGCTGATGGATCTTATAAATGTATTGAGTGGTTCAATAGAAATAAAATTTACTTTAAAAATCATGATATTTTATTGAAATTAATAGGAAATGAGAAATGGATAGGAAGAGTAAAATAGGAAAATTGTCTTGTTTCCATCCATTTACTCAAAAAATAAGATCTGAAGTTAAGGAAGCCACAAAACTGATGTACCACAAAATGCCATATACTATGTTGGATTGGATCCCAGACTAGGAAAAGGGAAAAACAGAGAATTCTGCTAAAGTTCAAATTTTTAGTTTTGAGAGCTTATAACATGCTTACAAAAATGTCAACCTTGGCAAAATTGGGTGAAGAACATGTGAAAATTGTTATCTTTGCCAATACCTGGCTCAAGAGGAGTGGGAGAGGAACTAAGTAATGATGCAATTTGTGAAGAAAATATTTGTCACAGGGCAAAATGGTTGGCCTGTCAAATCTAACAGAGACAAAGAGCACACAGCTTCTCAATATGATCAGGCATTTACAGATAGCCCACTTAATGCACATGACAAAATCCCAGAAAAACAATTGCTTATGTTAAAATGCTCATTTATTTTCCCATAGATAATAAGCATCATAAGCCAGGAAGTATTTTTCACTGCTATGATCTTTATTTTTGGTTAGGCATTGACATTAGGCATTCAGTATTTTATAAACAGAGCATAAATTAATTTCCCACTTCCTATTATTGCCCTTGTGTTGATGGAATATTAAAGTTTACTCATATTGAAGTTAATGAGAATAAATTAATAGGAAGCAGACTGGCCGGCTCCAGTTCATCAGTCATCCCATGGAAGCAGTTGGTTATTATATGTCACATTATTGAATCTCTAGCCCCATAGGCTGGCATCATCAGCATTTTGGATCATAGCAGTAGCTTCTCAGGAGGTAAAAATTTCTTTCCAGTCCTTTAGTCACTGCCTTGTCTCTAGATAAGCAGTATCAAAAAGGAGTCTACTGTTGTTTTGATATGGAAGGCTCCCAAAGAACCATGTGCTAAAGAATGGTCCCCAGGTTGGTGGTAGTTTGAGACAGTGCAACATGCAGGAAGAAGGGTTCAGAGGGAAGAACTTCATCCTCTGGGAACTTCCTTGAAGATGATGTGGAACGCTGGCTCCTTCCTCTTCTTCCTTATCCACCTGGCTGGGAGGTGGGAGATTTGCTCCTCGGCATAATTCCTGCTGTTGCCATCTGCCAACTCTGCCAGTGGGCTCAAGGCACTGGGACTTCTCAACCGCAGAGCAAAGTCTAGAATAGTGAGCTCTATTGACCATCATCTTCCAAATTTCGTTACAATGACAGATAACTGAATCTATGTGAGTTTAAGATGAGAACCTTTCCCTACTGAAGTAAATGTTAACATGTTGAAGTATGGAAGGGTTTATCTTTGTATTATACTAATAATCTAATACTTTGTGTAGAATATTAGTGCAACTCTGAAAAATAAGTTCCAATGTGACAGAAAATTATATAACTATATTTTGATTACTTTTGTTAAGAAAACTAACTATGCTCTGGAAAATCACTTCTCCATTAGTATCAGACATTCACATACTTAAAGCTACAACACTTAATTTAATATATCCATTTGGGAAAATAATAGAAAATTTTCAGCTTTGCAACCATTATAACAGTTTAATTATTCAACAGATTCTTAACAGTGGAATATATTTCAATGAGATAGAAATTATTAAATGTTTTAATGAAGTCATTCATTTGGAAGAGAAACTTTCATCTTACAATTAATTCTCCAGTTACTAAAATGTTAAATTAATAAAATGTTCATATCTTTGTCATGTAATTAATCATGTAACTGCAAAGCTCAACATCTAGTGTATTTCTTTTTGCAGAGGTTATTTTCTGGATACACAGTTATGTACAAGAAACTGAGATCAAACACCACCCACTAAAGACTACAAGTATGCTTATGGTGGTTCTTATTTATTTAGAGCAAGTGATTTGCAGTAACATTTTGTCTCCTTTTCTTTCTTTCTTTCTTTCTTTCTTTCTTTCTTTCTTTCTTTCTTTCTTTCTTTCTTTATCTTTTAGAGACAAGATCTCACTGTGCAGTTCAGGCTGGCCTTGAGCTCACTTTTGTGGCTCAGGCTGGTCTTGAACTCACACTGACATTCCTGCTTCAGCCTCCCAAGTGCTGGGATTACAGGCATGTGCCACCAAGCCCAGCTACTTTTTCTTACCTTATTGCTTTTTTGTAAGTTTTATTCTGAAGCACTGAAATAAACTATTGTCACAACTAGGTATTTCTCATCTTTGAAACCGAAACCCAATTTTTAATGCTCATTAATGAATAACTCTTTTTATTTTCTTTCTCTGTGTAGAATATCTTTCTAACACAAAGTCTGCACCTGATACAATGTTTCTAGATAATAGCTTAAGTGTTACTTTTTGACAGCTAATTTTGATGATTCTGGGATCTACTCACTATAAATATCATGTAACCATGAGCACGTCTAGGCTTTCCCAAAGATACTAAAATAATGGAGCTCTATTGATAATCATTGGGTGGTAAAATTATATTACTTATTTGTCCAAACATAAAAAAGCATATCTCATAGTTTTAGAAATCTGAAGATGAATAATGTTGACTCTAAAGATGTACAAATTTCTTTAGAAAACAAAAGTGATTGTGTACTGCTTTGGAGCTTTTGTGACTTCAGAATTGATGAAAGGCAATAAGCATAATTTAAATGCAGTATCCCTCTTCAGTACTGCACATGAAACTCTTCAAAATACAAAGGGAAAGCCTAAATACTGAATGCCTAAAAGGGTTTCCAAAGCATCATAGGAGAAAGTAATGGAGATCATTTTCAACATGTGGTCTGTATCAGCTTGCAACGGCCACTGTGACGGATTCTCAGTACTGTGAGTCTTGGATAGTGGAAATTCACTTTCACAGACCTAGAAGCTGGAAGTTTGGACTCCAGATGACCGTGTCACGTGCCCCCCTCTCCCCCAAAGACCACAGAAAGGATCTCCTTCTGTCTCCTCCTAGGTTCTGATGGTTGCCAGAATTCTGTGGCTTCTTTCTGTAATCTCTGGCTCGGAATTTCCATGGACTTTTTTTTTTAAGTGTATCTTTATATCTTCTTCTAGGATTTTCTTTGCCATTTCTTAAAAGAACAGAAATGATCAGATTTAGAAAAAAAATAAAAATCAAAAAGGGGCCACAGGTGTATCTCAGCCTGGAATGTTTGCCTGGATTTAACAGTGCCTTCACCTGGTGAAAGCTCATAATGATTTATAACTTTATTTTATCTGCAGAGACCCTATTTCCAAGTGAATTCATCTTTATATAGTTGGGCTGAAACATATCTTCTGGGGAGTTACAACTCAGCTTGTTACCGACTCTGGGAAGAAAAAAGGCTTCCTTGAGAAAAAAAAATTTTTTTTTTGAAAAATGCAACATACCAAACTGAAATCAACTTGAGTATAAGAAGCATTCTGCTCAGAAGCTCAGGGTGGGCATCATGGCAAATACCTCATGGGTCCCAAACATTCCTGGAACACTACAGCAAAGGGGGCTCCAAGCACAGGGGCTGCGTTTTCAGTAATGCCTCCCAATGTGATAGCTTGCAAAGCCTGTTCCTTAATTTACAATCTCTGATAGATGTTAGAAAAAAACTGAAAGAATAAATCATACCAGTGATAAGGTAATAATTGGAATGTTAGAGGCAGGAGAAAGCTAGAATGTACTGTTTATATGGACTGCTATTGCCCTCCACCTGTACTGCCCTGTAGACGCATGACAGGGCAAGTTTACAAGCCAGTTTTCAAAAAGGAGAATTATGAAATTTAATTGTGACTGATGTCATGATGTTTGGATAAGAAAAAATAAATACTAAGATGTTTAAACTATAAACTACTCTAGATTTGAATCACTAATCTGTAATCTCTCATTTGAGGCCAAGTGCTTCAAACGTATCTTCTGAAAGTTATGTGAGTTTCACTCCTGATATCAAGAATGCTGACCTTAAGGGGGAAATTGGGAAACGTTTAACTTAAATGCTGGCATAAACCATATACCTTCTGCATAAGTATGCACTAGTGACTCACTTTTATTTCACTGCAAAAATAGAAGTAATCAGAGGAGAATTCCTCTAATGTTTACCACAGAGCTGCCATCTGTCCCTATTTTCCTATATTCTCTGACTTCCCTCCTGTTAAAATGGCTGAGTGATTCATGCTGTCTCTAAGGTCAGCCCTTCCAACTGTGTTGTGAATCACATTCCTTTTTTATTACTCAAAGCCACTGTCCTTGCAATGCATTTCCTCTCTCTCTCTCTCTCTCTCTCTCTCTCTCTCTCTCTCTCTCTCTCTCTC
>PVJA010035641.1:0-21699 GCA_004027025.1 Myocastor coypus | reverse complement strand
CAAGGATCTGCTGGGAGGCGCCGAGGCCCAGCTCTCCACAGCGCTGAGGCAGGGTGCTGCTGTAACTGGAGGTCTGCCCTGCTTCCCACTCTGCCTGGGGGCGGGAAGCCCGCCCTTGCTGGGCAGAGAATCTGAGCAGCTGGTCTACCCCTAAACACAGCTCCCCAGGCAGGTGTGAGTGGGCTCTTCTAACATTTTTACCACACGGTAGGGCTTATGTGACATTTGTCCAGGCTTGGGAGCACACCTGAGAACCTGAAGGCGCAATGGTCTTTGGCTTTTAAACATATCTTTCCCATGTGGTACTCCAGGATGATGCTAAAAATATTTTTAGAGTAACTTAATAAAAAGAAATTGTGACACCTGAGGTATGTCTGTCTGGTTTGGGTTCAGGAATCAAGAAACAAATAAAAAAATGCAAGTAGGCTGCCTTCTCACAGGTTATGGCAGCTGATTTTGGGGGAGGGGGACCTGGGTTCGAACTCATGACCTTGCACTTGTCAGGCAGGCACTTGTGTCACAGAGCTATCTCCCGGGCTCCTATGGTGGCTGAATTGTGGCAGGAGCAGCACTCACCTTAGATCTGAAATCACTCTTTCATGAAGAAACTGACAGTTAAAATACGAAAACACCTAAGACAGTTTCGTCACAAATGTGGTTCACGTGATTTTCAGCCTGACCAAGAAATCCGAGGAGCAAGGGACATGCATGATGAGTGATTTGCTAACAAGACACCCAGGAGGACACCATAAATCAGTGACTCTTGACCAAGAGGCAGTTGTCCTTCAGGGTGCAGTGAACCATAGCTGGACACAGTTGTGATTCTCCTCTTGGGGAGCTGCTGGCTTCCGTGGGGGAGGAGAAGCCGGTGGCCTCTCGTGTCCCGCAGTGCACAGGGCAGCCCTCCCCCACAGCCCGTCATCTGAGCCCAAATGCCAGCGGTGCTAAGGTTGAAAGGCTCCTCATGCACAAGGTGCAGCTAGGGCTGCCTGGTAATAGCTCATCTAAATTAGAAAACTCTAAGACAAGCCCATAGGACCTCAGGACTTGGGAAGGCATTTTTCTCTATTTTAAAGTCATCTTAGAGTTACAGGCTGGGTAATTCTCATCCTGGCCCTTGGCGTAGGGAGGCTTTACTCTGTGAGAACTGAAGTAGAGAAGACGGGGACAGACACACGAGGCCCCATGCACTTGGGTCTTGGCCCTGTGAACCGCGTGGCAGTTGAGGCTGAGGGTGCAGCTGCCTGGCTTCCCACCAGCTCGCCACTGTGTGCCCAGCCTAGAGTGGGGCAGCACCCCTCTTCTTGAGAGCGTCATTCCACCTGACCCCATGTAGTCCCGGGCTGACCTGGTCAGCTCAGGGTCATTGCCCATTACATGTGGGATCCGAGGAAAACACAGGACCCTAGAGCCTGGCTGGGCTCCATAGCAGACCTGGGAACTCAGCAAGGGCCTGGGTGTGAGTTCCAGCACCACCATCAAAACCCAGAAATCTAGAAGGCGAATGTCGTCCATGGTTCTGGTGATAAATCACATAGGCTTCCAGTTGTTAAATGCGTATACTAACTTTTCATTAAAAAATGAATTTATAATTTTACAGTACATTACCATTTTATAACTGCTTACCATACTATCCCATGGCTGTTCCTTGTTCCCATATGACAGTGAATCATTTAATATTACAACAGGGACTGTAGTATCTACCCATCCCTTTCAGAGGCATTAGGATAACTCAAATTAAAATCTGGGAAGTACATTGAATTTCTTAGAGGAATAGTATTAGTTTAATAGTAGTATTATAATGCCATATGTAATTATTAGTGTGACATTAGAATATAGTATTATATTAGTATAATAGTACCAGACTCTGTGCTTTCCAAATGGATTTTAACAGTTTGAGTGACTGTTACTACTTTCTTTTGAAGAGTTCCTGAAGTTTTTTAAACATTGAGTCATCAGAAGGTGGTGATTACAGGTGTGACAACACAGTGTGCATGATATGCTTCACCCGTGTCTCTTGTGTCCCACAGGCAAATATGTGTATCAGCCCATGACCCCTGTGGAGCAGCTCCCCAGCACCGAGATCCCCGCCAGGCCCCGGGAGCCCCCCCACACCATTCAGATCTCAGTGTCGCTCACCGAGCACTTTCTGAAATTCGCTTCGGTCTTCCAGCCACCCCTCCCCGCCGACTCTCCCAGATACTGCATGATTTCAGACCTCTTCCTCGACAACTATCAGGTGAAGTGCATCAACGGGAAGATGTGCTATGTGCAGAAGCAGCCGCCCCCGCACTCCCGCAGGCCGAGCCCCGAGGAGGGCTCTGCGCATGAGGCCTTAATCCCTCCAGCGAGTAACACGCCGAAAAGAGGCCACTGCTCCTCTCCCTCCAGTTCCGAGGACTCTGGGATCAATGCAATTGGGGCCCACTACGTGGAGTCATGCGACGAGGACACGGAAGGGGGAGCAGAACTGAGTTCGGAGGAAGATTACAGTCCAGAGAGTAGCTGGGAGCCGGATGAGTGCACCCTCCTGTCGCCGTCGCAGTCTGACCTAGAAGTGATTGAAACCATAGAAACCACAGTGTGAGTCCACACCTGAGCCTCTGGAGCACTGACTTTTTTTTTTTTTTTTTTTTTTTTTTGTGGGATCGGGGTTCAAACTCACGACCTTGCACTTGCCCAGCAGGCACTTGTGCCTCGGAGCCATCTCCCCAGCTCCCAGGAGCACTGACTTCTGATGAATCCTTTTCCAAGGCTGTTGATCTTTTCTACCCCTCTGCCCACCACAGCAGTTCTTCGGCCTGGTGAGCGTCACTCTTAGTCTTATGACTGAGACCTTTTTACTACCAACGGTTTTATTTTGTATCTTGACTCACTTTCTATGTAGCATCTGGTGTCACGTATTTTGACGTGACATTGTCACGTCATTGGGAACTTTTGAAAGCAGCGAAGCAGTGATCATAGAGCATCATTGATGAGATGGGGAGCTACCCAGGGCAAGGCGCCCCTACTTCCTGGCTGGCCCACCCTTGGCAGGACTCTGCATCATCTGCACATGTGGGCAGCATCCTCGGGGAAGCTGCTCACGGGGGCAACCTGCTGTGCGCTGGGCATGCTGCTCCTTGCCCTCCTTCTCCCTCCTTCCTGTGCCGCATCAGGACCAGAGCTGCCCCATTTACTCCTGGGAGCTTCCTGGAGGACGTGGCTTCTGGCGGTGGCCCCTGTCTGCCTCAGCCTCCACACCTGGATGGAGCTAGGCCATTGGGAGCAGGGAGAGCTCTCTCTGGACATTTCCACGCTGCAGGGGCTGCAGGGAGACCTGGTGCCGATGCCTAGCAGTGCCACCAGGCTCTGGGAACCCAGGAGAGGGAGAGATGGACTTGGTTGGCATTTGAATTGACCTCTTGGTGGGCCTCTCATTTTCCGTGCTTTTAATTGTTCTTCAAATCTGAGAAAAACATTTAGGAAGTTCTGTAGGTATTGTATTTAGGAAGCAGCCACATTTGACATCTTAAAAATAGTTTTAGTTAGCATGGCAATGCTAAGAGGCAGAAGTCCTATAGGAATTAGGAATGAATCTAATAGGTTTGATCAATTCTGCTTCATTTGGTTGTATGAAGCATTAGAATGGCTTTAGGTGAGAAATGGATTAGAATTCAATATGATGCATGGACTTCTTATGCAAATACAAAAGCAGTTGAAATAGTTCACTGCTAAGTCAGAAGCAAATATTTTGTGTAATATTCACTTCACTAATACTTGTGATCCATTGTATATGTTCTCTTCCACATGCACAGAATTGTGAATCATTTTTTAGTTCGCTCTTTTCAGAATTTCATTCCTGCTCTCCATTTGTGTCATGTTGGTTGGTTATCTGCCATTTCTCCAAATCTTCTATACCTGAAGCGTAGTTAAGAATCCAGGAAGCTTACATCCAGTGTGATGAAATGAGAACTGCTGAGGTGGAAACACTTGCTATATCCTAGCTACGCGCACATGTACTCCTGTGGCCAGCCTGCGCTCTGTCAGCATAATGACATGTCTCCTCTGTGTCACCAGAGTTTGTGGCTTAGGAAAGAGGCTCCTGGCTTTCTTCCCTGAAGCCTTCAGAGTTAAGTTTAGGTCCCCAAAACATCCATAGAGTTTAGAAGGCACAGTATGGGTTTTCCTTTGAAAACAATGTTAGTTAAAACTTTCTGTGCTTGATGAGAAAGCAGCTTCAGGTTCCTACTGACTGAAATTTAAAGATGCAACAAGCCAACCCAAAAGGCAATGAGAAGAGCTCCAGAATCATGAGGCAGGGAGGGCAGATGCATGCGGGCGAGAGATCGAGGGCATGTGCTTGCCCCCCTTGGCCCTGGTGGCCTGGGGATGTCTCATGAGTGCTGGCGGAGGTTCTTGGTGCCTCCCTTGAGAGAGTGGCCAGCAGAAGGCAGGGAGGGAAGCCCCACGCCTGCCAGCCACACGTGTCTTACATACTCCAGCGTGCCCACGAGGTGAGCTGTTTGAGTCCCCTGGGGACTGGGCAGGGTGCAGTGGGTGACTTCTCTACACTGCTGCCACTGGGTTTTCAGGCCCACAGCCACACCGGTTAGACTAATCAGAGCCAACAGTGACATCTCCAAGCTGTGGAACTCAGGCTCACAGCACCACGGCCCTGAAGCTCTGCAAGTACCAGGGCTGGGCCGTTTCCCAGTAATATTGGTGACTTTTGTCTAGGTTCCTGTTTTTTAACCTCTTGAACTGCTACTCAGATTAGCCACAGTTTTAACGGAATTTTTGGATTTAATAATGGTAGATAACCACTTTAAATATTTGCACAACCTCTTTATAATTAAAACTCACTATGCTTCACTTCATATTTTATAGAATTGGAGACATTCCATTGGGTTCTAAATATTAGATATTCCTGGATCTCAAAACAGCCTTTTCTAAATAAGCACAAGCAAGAATTCTTTTTTGCCCCAGCACTGTTAATACTAATAATTCTCTGAAATATGATTGAGCTGGACTTGTTTATGCTTGCCTTCCAAAATCAACTAAGGATATAAAGATATGTACTTTCAACATAAATTCTAGGCCTATTCTCTTCTATATTCTATGAATAAAAATCTCTCTATAGTCCTGATATTGTATTGCTACTTTACATAAGCATCTTTATAGGCACCTTAGAAATACTTAGGCTACAATGTGTACTATAGACATTAAGCACGGCCATGTTAAATAGGCTTTGGGTTAATAGCTGTCCAGTGAGACATGATACCTTTATCCTGTGGGCCTGGAATGCCCACAAGGAGCACAGGGTGGGCCTTGTGGATGGTCACCTGCTCTTTTGGGCCCCTGTGACCCCAGCACTGGTGCCCCTTTTAGGGAGTTGGCATAAAGGCATTAGATAGAAACTTATTCTTCCCAACACAGAACTTAGCTTTCTTATCAAACCAGGATTTTAGAATCTGAATTTCAACATTGCTTTTGTGATTATAACCATTTGGTACTCCAAGGCTTTAATATCAAATCTAGGTATTTTTTACATTATAATTGTTAAGGTATCAAAGGGAATTTGAGCAAGTATTTAAAAACTGACTTGCATTTCAGAGTAGTACAAGACACAAAAAACAAACCCAGAACAAAACCACACGGTTGTTTCCTGACATACTTTGGATCTGAATTAAGCTTCGTATCTTGAGAATCGTAGCTTTATTTCTTAATCTCCCCTTCTTGGTCTATTTGAAACCTGACAGTTCTTTTCAGACTGATCATAACACTTTTTATACAAATTTAAGTCTATTTGGGGAAAAGGATGCAACCCAATGCTTTAGGAAGCTGTCAAAATAAGGGGGAAAAAAAGCACAAGTTGACTAAAGTAGTATTTATACAGTTAAATTTTGATTATTCCCAATATATCCTGATTGCAAAATTTTCCTGTCACTTTTTTTCCTCTTTTAACCTAAGGCAAACAGTTGAACCTGTTTTTCCCCTTGCCTGGAGGAGGTGTGAATGGGGAGTGGAAGCTGGAGGAGGCCACGTGGCTTTAGGCTCAGGGACAGGGGACTGCTCTTCCTCACTGGGGGAGGCACGTGAGCCGTGCGTATGATCAGGGCTGTCAGCTTGTCTCAGGTGTGAACACCACTGCAAGGGCACTTGTTAAAAGTCACCCTTTGGGAATGCTCCCACCGCCCCTTGTCGTGACTGCGGTAGCAGCGCCAGTGGTGCTTCAGCCTGTACGGGAGTTATCTCTGGTCAGGTGAGTGAGCAGGACCCTTCCCCGCAACTGTGGCCCATCCAGAGGCTTGAATGGCGCTTTGGGATCTTCATACCTTGCAATATTCACTTCTGGGCTATTTTTAAAAAACTGTGTTATAAAGTTTTAAGCACAATGTTGACTCTTCTGTAATTTCCTGAAATTCTGTTTCCCGGAGACAGCTCAACTTTCATGTGTAATACTAAAATACTGCCGTGTAAAATAAATGTAATTTTCTTTTATATCAGAGCAAATCTGCTGCTTTGGAGATTGAAATCCTCATGATAGGAGAGCTGTGTCAGACTCAAACAACTGTGGTGTAACGTAAAAAACAAAAGCACGTGACAGCTACTCGCTGTGTGCTAAGAAACAAGTGATCTATGGTCATTGTCCCATGTGAACTTACAAAGTGCAGGCAGATGTAATCCACCGCATGGGCACGGTTGCCTCGCATGACTTTCACAACTCTAATATCTTTGCTGGCTATGCTAGGTTTTGAAAAAAAACAAATTCCCCCACAACATGCATTTATTTCACACAAGCCACATAAGACATCGTAGCAGCTGCCCCGCAAGCCTTGGGGTTGTCGGGGGTCATTTGGGTCATCAAGGCCCAGTGTGCTGCCTTGGCATGGCACGGCCCAGATCTGGACACTTTCGTTGAGCACGAGCACACCCAGAGAGGAATGGCGCCTGGGCCTAGCTGCTGTGCACAGCCTCGCGAGACTGGGGGGGCGGGGTTGATCGGTAGCTGTGGCCCCGTCCATGTCATTAGTGTGTAGGCCCCACAGTAGCCTCTGCTTGGCACTGCTTGTCAGTCGAGTTAGATTTGCATCCAGCACTGAGTTGAGGTGTCCCCTGCTCTGTGTCCTTTGCCTACATTACTTTGTTGTCCCTAAGCCAGCGAATGCCTTGCCACAGCCTGGTGACTCCTGTGTCAGTGCAGCTGCTCTGCCTGGGGTTGGGGCAAGGCCCATCTTTAGGTTCCACACAGCCCTTCCTCACTCGTGCTCACACGCGCTGCTGGCACACGCCGATGTCCGCAGAGCCCGGTGTCCGGACCAGGCTGCCGCGGCCTGTGTCAATCGCAGCTCCCTGATCTCTAGGCCAGCTCTTTCTGCCTCACAGAGATAACTTGTCTTCTAAAGTGACTCCTGCTGGCAGCTAATCCCATCTGCTGTGTGTGTCCTACTAATGTCATTCCACTTCACTGTACTGCGACGTCTGGAAGGCATCGTACTGTAGGCGCCTCCAAGTGCTGACTACATGGCCTGTAGTTCTGTGATGGGCTCTGCTTCTCTGGCTTCTCCTCCTTAGCACAGCTCCATCACTGGCCTGGCCTTCAGCCCTTGCTGTGCCCTGCAGCCAGTGCTCAGTGGAGGGACCACGCTGGGACCAAGGCAGGACTTTGGAACTCAGCCTTGCAGCAGCAGGACAGGAGGAGAGGCAGTCAGAGGTCAGGCACAGTTTTTCTGAGTCAGAGAGATGAAAGAAGTTGATGGCAATACAAGTGAAACGGCAAAGTAAATATGCCATGAGATTGTGTTTCTAATTATTATTATTATTTCTTGACTTTTTAGCTTTCTAAAATGAATGCATAGAGGCTAGGGGCATAGCTCAGTAGAATAAGTGCTTGCCTGGCAAGTGCAAGGGCCTGAGTTCAATCCCCGGTTCCATTAAAAAAAAAAAAAAGAATGCATATTACTTTTATAATCACCCAACTAAGCAGGTGAGCTTGAAGATGCAGCAAGTCCTTGGAGCTTGGGTACAGGAGGAAGCCAGTTTCCAGAGCCTGGGTAGAAGCGGAGTAAGCAGGCCAGTGTGTGCTGGAAGGAGCCAGCTGCCAACGAAGACTGGTCCCCTCCCAGTGTCTCAAACCTGGCTGGGACTGTGGGGGCCAGAGAGGTCATCCTGGCTGTCTCAGCCCCCAGCTTGAGACTCCCCACGAATCTGGAGATAGGAAATCAAACAGCCTGGGCCTTCTGAGGGGCATCTAAGCCTGTGTGACCCCTAGCCTGTCACCTGGCATAAAACTCCAAGTGATTTCTCCAGGACAGAGAGATGTGCAGCTTCTCTGCAAGATGACAACAGCATCAGGAGCTCATGAAAGATGGAAGCCTGTGGTCAGGAGCATTCACAAAGCGGATCTCCAGGGGCAGCTTCTCAGTCACAGCTAGCGACTGTGTGGGAGCAGGCACATAGCCCTGAATCAGCCTGCCGGCACCCAGCATCCCAGACATCGCAGTACAGTGAAGTGGGATGACATTAGTAGGATGCATACAGCAGTCAGATCTGCTGCTGCTGCCCTCTCCTGACACCTCAACCCAGGCCCAGCTATGGGGGACAATGAGGGCCCCCAGCTCAGCCCATGGTGCTGCCAGCTGGCCCCACAGTAGCCTCGCTTAACCCCTCACTCTGGTGCTCAGGTGCCGGCCCCAGAAGGGAAACTGTGGGGACTGGGCTCAAGCCTTAGTGCTCAGCCTTAGCTGCTCCCACCTTACTGCCTGCCCTCCTGGGGCCCCTGGCACCAGCTGCTCCTCCACCCACCACTGACCCCCTCCAAGGGCAGGGCCTAGTCGCCCTGCTGAGGGCGTTTACAGGCTCTGTGAAGCAGATGGGGGGCTGAGCTGCTACCCTCACTGTTAGCCATCTGTCAGCAGCGACGCCGACATTCACACAGCCAGTATAGCCACATCCATTTGTCTCCAGGAAGAGCTAGAAAAGCCACCATGGGAAGCCTGTCAGTGCAAGAGCCCGTGGAAGCTCCAGGGGACACAGAATCCAGAATAATGAGGTAAGCCCAGCAAGACTGAGAAACTGCCCTGGGTTTGTGGGGAACACCAGAGGTTTCAAGTCCTCAAGGAACCCAGGCACAACCAATCACTGGATAAGTCATAGACATGTCCACATAAGGTCACCAGGTCCAGCTAAAACTCGCCAGGGTCCCTTCCGGTTAGCTTCTTCCTGTAATCAGCTCAGAGGCCGTGAATTCCTGGAGCTGCCCTGTGCTCCCTGATCATCTGTCTGGGCCCTCCACTTGGTCTGTGCTAGTCCAGCCACTCAGGGCACCCAGCTGCTCATGGCGAGGCCAACAGGTGCACCCCCGTCCAGGTGGAGGTGATGGGCGGTCGTGCAGGTGAAGACCAACTCCAGTGTCTAAAGAGGTCAGATGGGGTGAACTATGAGGTGCCTCTGGTTGCTAAGGCCTGGGATGTGGCTTCCCAAGATCACTACGATCAAATCCTGACCTTTGAGATTCACACCAAGCAGGATTTTGAGAACAGGTATCAGGAATAGGGTGAGGCTACTGGCCTCTGGGCTATGGGAGAGCCTCTGTGAGCTCATTCGGAGCCCCAGCCCACCAGCAGCTTAACAGCCAGGCCCTGGCACTGACTATACCTGGCTGGGGTGGGAACCGGGGAGATGCTGCTGGAGCCTCCCATGCAGAGCCTCACTCAGGAAAGAATTTAGTGGGAGGTACGAGCCATCTTCCACTGCCGATGCAAACATCCATTCACTTGGGCACACAAAATGCACTAGGTGCTGGGCATGGTGGCACACTCCTGTAGGTACCGTGCTCCGGGAGGCCGAGCCAGGAAGATCACAAGGTTGCGCCTACCCTGAGCAACTTGGCAAGGCTCTTGTCTCAGAGAAGGAGTATCTAGGGAGTAGCTCTGTGTGAAGGCTCTAGGTTCAGTCCCCAATATCCCCACTTCCAAAAAGGTACTACATATGCCTGTCCCTTGACCCTGCAGAATCATTGCCAATGTTATAGCTAACAAATGTACGCAAACGGTTAACAACAAAACCCAGCAAGAATGGCAAATGGTAGGGCCAGCCCTGGAGTAACCCCAAAGCCCACTACAGTGGAAGAGTTATGGAATTGTCATGCAACCAAACCCTGTTCCTCAGTGGGAGCGCATAGCAGGCTACGCAAGCATGACGCTGGGTGGAGACGTTTTGAAGCGTATGTGGCTATCATTCCATTGATCGGACGTTTAGAGCATGCAAAATTCTGCCTACTGCTGGAGGATTGCAGGCTATTGCTGAACCTGTGGGATTCGGGGGATGTCTGAGTGCAGGTCATTTCTATGTGTCTATTCCAGGTGCTGGTGAGACAGGTGTTGGTACTGTGAACGAGTCAGCTGCCCGTGTCGCTTTTGAATGAGGCTGGCCACAAAAGGTTACTTGTAAAAGACAGTGGCTTTAAGGAAGAGATGCAGATCCTTGCTCTTTTTCAAGTAGAGCCTGGCATCTCCTTGGCATTCAGTGAATACACACTGCTGGGGGCACAGGAGCAAATCAAAACACCTGCCCACCGGACAACACGCGCGCTCGACACAGCTCCAGGGGGCGCCCTTGGGCAGATGGACCAGGCAAGAGGCAAGCTGACCCCCACCTGGGCTGGCTTCCTGGAGGTAGGGAAGGTGATGGCCCTGGATGCCCAGGGAGGAGGGACTGCTGGGGTGACAATGTTTGCAGCACCTCTGAGCCAGAGTTGCCCTGGATGCAAGCAGGAGTGGGGGGGGGGGGCTCAGCAGGTCAGACCCGTGACCCTGGCTGTCCAAGGGTGACCCTGAGGGAGGCCATTCCTGCTCTCCCAGCCCAGGCATGTGATTCTGCAGCTGTACCTTTGGGAAAACTCTTTCAGCAGGCAAAGCCAAGTGGAAAGCCACTGCTTCTAAAAGGATGCCTGTAGCTCTGCATTATTTATTTGCTAAGCATTCATCAGTCACGAGGCCTGGGTTGATTTTTCTTCTTCCACAAACTTCATCCCACCTGTCACCTGGGTAGGCCCTGGGTGACCTTTGCATGGCATTTCCCCACACTGCTGTGGAAAGAGCTGTGCAGAGGGCCAGCATGGGCTGTGCCGGGGGGGGGGGGGGGCACATGGCCTCTCCTAGAGAGAAGTCTCCTTCCCTGTCAGCAGGAAGTGGCTCATGCAGAGGCGGAGGAGGGGGAGCGCTGCTCCCTACACTGCTGGCTATAGAAGGGATTCACTCCACCCCCTTCCACAGAATGCCCCCACAGTCCTAGGACAGAGCCAAGGTAGTGCTGTGGCTTCTGAGGCCCTTGAGGCATCATGTGCAGAGGCTCCCCAGGGATAGGTTCCACTCAGCCTGTTGCTGCCCCTCCTGTGACACCCTCAATTGGGACAAACCGGACCTTCTTTCGCCAGCCTTCCTGCTGCTGCCCGAGGTCCCCCTTCCCTGTACTGCTGCGTCCTATCGGGGCCCGTCTTGACCTTGCTTCCGGGGATCCAGAGCTTCTTGCCTGTGCCCAGTGCTCACTGTCCTCTCCATAGCCTGGGCCCCAGGACAGGGCTGCCCTCGGTGGGCCATGTGTGGGTGGCAGAGCTGGCATCTACGGAGCCCTGAGCCTGCCCGGACTGTGGAATTCACTGGCCCGACAGTAAAGCCACTGCTCCCTTCCTGCAGGGAACCGCTCTGATTTCTCAGCAATCTGTGCAGTGGTGACTGACACAGAACTCTGTAGGAACAGGGTGGCCAGGTCAGAACGACAAAGGCAAAGCACTGTGCCAGCTTCTGCCCTTCCCCGGGCTCACCCACACAAGTGCAAGGCTGCAGCTTTCACGCCTGGCGATGTCTGCAGTTATCCCCACTGAGGAGGGGCCACCTCTGACCTGCGCACTGCTTCTTCCTGTAGCATGAGCAGGAGGGACCACCAGTCACCTGCCAAGGACCCCTCCCCTTGCTGGACAGCAGCACATCTTGAATAATGACTGGGGCCAGCAATTTTTTTTTTTTTTTGTTTAGGATGTCACACTGATCCAGGGACTGGGAAAGGCCTTCCGTGACCAAGGCAGTGCCCTCTCAGCAAGACACAGCCAGCACCCGCCTTGCCCATCCACCCACTGGGGGCCTCTGGCTTCCGCCAGGTGTTACACAGACTGCAGCCTGGCCTCTCCAGATGTGCTCTGCAGCTCCTCACACCTGCTGCCGGCATCGTCCCAGGCACCCAGGGTTTATTCCTTGGCCCCAACTCTGCAGGGTAGTGGGAGCCTTGGTCTTACTAGATGTGGCCAACCTGCAGGAAGAGACGCTGTCCCATGAGGCCTTCGTTGTGTCTGTCCCCAGGCAAAATGAGTCAGATAGCCCTAAGCTCCACCCATAACTCACCAGTTGGGAGGCCTTGCGCCCAGCGCTCAAGCAGGGTGGGGACAATAGCAGCTGTCCCAGGTTGCAAGGGAGAACAGGAACAGGGGCTTGCAGAGGGGCTGCTCCCACACAGATGCTAAGGCCAGACCTGGTGAGTCCTTTTCCACAGATGTAGGCGGGCGGGCTGGACCACAGACAGCAGGGGTTCTTAATTCTGAGCAGCTTGAGCCCTTGCCCCAGTACTATGTGGCTGTCCAGCTGGTGCCACACAGCTCTGCTGCACACCTAACCCGGAACCAGGTGCAGATTGGGTCTCCAGTACCGTGGAAGCCTGGGCCAGCTGCAGTCCCCGATAGAGCCCCTTGGGCCATGAGCCTCAAGACACTCAAAAGAGTGGCACTGAGGGTCCTGAGCCCCAGAGGAACTGGTGGGACACTCCTCTGGCTGGAGCAACTTTCTAAGGCTTCAGTAGCTTGGGCCCTGATCCCTGTGAGGACAGACACAGCTTGGAGGAAGGCAGCCTGGTACCACACCACATGCTGTGCTTTTTAATAACTCCCTCAGTTAAAGATAAACAGATCCCTTTAAACATGGGCCTCAAGACTTTCTGTCTTGCTTTAACAAGGCGTCTTTCTTGACAGGGCCCACTATGGAGGTTTCTCAGTTCTGGAAGCTGGGGAGTCAGAGGTCAAGGTGCTAGCAGGTTTGCGGACCGCTGAGGGCTGCTCTTTGTGAGGTGGCACTCCACCTGCACATAACCCGTAGAGGAGGACTGCCAGCCTAGGGCAGAGCCTTTCACACAGGCTGCGCTTTCTCTTGCTCCCACTCATGAGGCAGGGCCTAGTCACCTTTTAAAAGTGTCACCTCTTCATAGCATACCATTGTGCACTGTTTCAGCATCCATGTCTTGGAGGGGCCACACTCAAACCATAGCAACACAGACCATGGGGCACTTTGTTCACAACGCCTGCAGGAAAGTGAGGCGCCTCTGAGGTGGAGTCTCGAACAGTGCCAGGGTCTGGTTTTGTGTTGCCTGGCAGCACGGGGATCGACCGAGGGCTTTGAGCATGCATGCCACCACTGAGCCACAGCTGTGGCCCTAGGTTTAATACACAAAGAACTCTCCCTCCAGATTAAATGTAAAAAGATGGATGGGAAGAAAGGCCATGAAGAGTGGCACCTGGTCACAGCACCCTGTATGAAAAGCCACGCACAGATCCTACTGTGAGGCACCCAGGGAAGACAGCAGCACAAGGGGAGTGCAGACAGCGCGGAGCCACGCACCAAGTACATGAAACCATCAGAAGCATTTTTAAATGACGGACCATAAAAATAGCAAGTGTTGGGGCTGGGGACGTAGCCCAGTGGCAAAAGTGCCTGCCTGGCAAGCACAGGGTCCTGAGTTCAATCCCTGGCATCCCTGCTCCCCCATAAATAAATGTGTTGAAAGCACTCTGGGGGAGTTTTCTGCTTCAAAGGCGCACCCCCATCATTGCCAGTGGAGGGGGCTGCGTGTTGGTCATCGTGTCCACGGCAGCCTGCAGGGACACCTGAGCAGAGCAGGAACGCATGGAAGGGGTGGAGGTCTCACTGCAGCTGGAGGCCGCTGTGTCCACAGATGCCAGCCACTCTAGTAGTCACTGCTGACCAGCTGCAGTGAGCCAGGCTGTGAGGGCCACTGCTTTTTCTGGCCAAGCCTTTTCCCAGGGAAATCTGCTCCCCCACCCAGGGAGTGGGTGCTCACCCTCCCTGTGTGGGACCTCCCATTCTTGGCCTTCTCTGTCAGAGCCAAGGGCCAGCATGTGGCCTAGAAACGCAGCACAGGGGCTGCTTCAAGCCCAGCTCCCACCCGGTCTGACGCCAGGGTGCCCCTAACCCCCGCCCCGACAGCATCCACAGCTGTGTCGGCAGAACAAGGTGTGTGCTGATTCTAAAGAAACTCCCAGGTAAGCATCTGCCCCTGAGGGGCTGCTAGGGCATGGACTAAGGGCTAGAAGCCAGGACCGACAGGCTGCAGGTGGCAGGGACCGGGCTCTTAGCCCAGCCTGCCGGGCCCAGTGCCCGGGCTGCCCACCACCTGAGAGGAGGCCACTCCTCCAACCTCAGAGACGACGAGTGGAACCCCCCCCCCCACATGCACAGTCATTCTCCGGAAGGCACTGCGGGTTATTCAGCTGGGCTTTGACTTGGAGGAGGAAAGGCACTCAGAGACGGACTGAATGGCAGCGGGCTGCGGGAATCCCGTCGGCGCTCGCCACTTCTAACAGGAGCAGGGTCCTGACACGCAGAGGCGCCGTGGCTCCTTTCTAACTTATTTTTTTAATTGACAAAGCTCGCGTATGCTTACGGAGCACCGTGACCCAGGTGTGCGCGCACTGGAATGGCCAACATCTGCGCCAGCTCACAGATTTATCCTTTGCGGTGTCCGCAGCAACTCCAAGTACATTTCGTCATTAATCACACTGTGTTGCACACAGACCCTCCAGCTGTCCCCCTCCTCACTGCAAACTGTGCCCTTGCCCCTCGCCTCCCCAGCGCGGCCCCCACCCCAGCTTTTGGTAAGCGCCATTGCGGTCTGCGCAAGCTCTGCACGCCGGTGAGAACACGCAGCGCTCGCCTCTCCCACTTGGTTTATTTCACTTAGCCTAATGGCCACCATTTCTCCCGGGCCGTAACACGAACTCCTTACCTTCAAAGGATGAGTAGCTCTCCGCCGTACATTTCCTCACATGCTAACAGCCTTACCCGGGTGCACCTCGGGTGGCACTCGATCCTTCCCGTGTACACCGACCTCCTTGATCCTACAGTGACATCTTTTTTGCCGTCCACCCCTCTGCCATAGTCCTCTGGGCTACCGAAGGAGAAGGCAGCCACCGAGCTACACGCTGACAACATCGAGCTCCCTTGGCCTCAACTGTAGGCTGAGAACTTTCCAATACCTTAGCAAGTAGGGAGCACTGCGATCACAGTTCTGAGTTCAAATCCCTACTCTGCCACTTCTGGTTACTCAGCATCTCTGCACCCAAGCTTCCTCTTCTGTCCCCAGGACTGAGAGTCAGGCAGCTGCGATGGGCACCAGTAAGCGCTCAGTGTTCAGCCGCAGTTCTTAAGGTGTGAGCAGAAGGTGCGCAGGGAAAGGGAGCCTTTCCCGGCATTCCCCACGGCCTCCCGGCATTCCCCACGGCCTCATTAGCTTTGTCTTCCTCACAGCTGTATTCTATAAAGAAACCTAGGCTCGCGAGGGTAGGCGGCTTGCGCAGGGTGGTAGACTCAGGGCCTATTTTCTATTAAAAGTCACGCTGCCTGTGAGTACCTCAGCCCTCTGTTTCCTATCAGTGCGGTTAGCACCTGGCCCTGGGTGCTGCGCCTTTGGGTGGGGGCTCTGCTCCTTGGCGGTTCTGGCCCTGTCACAGGACCATGGAGGGGCGAGAATCTGAATGGAGCCAGCACAAGAGCTGCTCGTCTGAGGACAGAGCGGCTGACCTGGAGGTAAGGCCCCTGACTTGGCACTGACACAACCCAAAGGCAGCAGACGGCTCGGAGCATCTCCGTGACCTGGGAGGCAGAGACCTGGCCAGGCAGCCAGCAGGCCCACAGAACTCAGGTACAGCTGTTTATTGTCTGGAAGGACAAGACTCTCCCCTGCGTGACCGACCATACACACAGCATCAGGTTGGCCCCTGGGACACCAACACTGCCTGTGACACAGGCCCGGCCCACTCTGCCCCCTCACTGGTGTCCCTCAGGTACCTTCCCAGAACCCACCGAGGGAGCCCCGCCCACTCTCTAGGCTTCCCTGGGAACAGAGAGTGTTCCCAGGGCAATGTCCTTCCTAAGGAGCCAGAGGCATGTCGGTCCAAGGAGAAAACCCAGCCTGTCCCACATGCCGAAGACACTCAGGAAGGGACAGGAGACTGTGTGGGGGGTTGCCACAGGGTCATCATTAGGAGGGTGTGGGACACCTGCTCAGGGCAGGGGAGGCCTCCTCAGTCCTCTGTCACAGGTGGGGGAGTTAGCTGCAGTTGGAAGTTCTCATTCTGGAAGACGCTGGTGAAAGCAGGGCTACCCTGGGAGCTGCTGAAGGGCCGGTAGCTGTCGCTGCCACGGTTCTGGGAGAGTTCTGTGAGGAGTGCCAGCTGCAAAGAAGGACATACATGTCAGGCAGGTGTGGGGACAAAGGCCAGGGAGCCTGCAGGGCGAGTGTCCCTTGTTACTTACACTCTCTGGCTCTGACCTCTCTTTTACAACCTAGACCGTTCATTGGGGCAATGCTCAGCTCCCATTTTGAACTCAGAGTCTTGCATCTCCTCTGAGTGAGTCCACCACCAAGTGCCCAGCTGTGCCCTCATCCTGTCAGCACCGCTGCTCTGCGGGACCTGTCCCAGGAAGAGCAGGCGCAGCCAAGCTCTGCCCTCAGTTGCTGTCTTCTGCTAAGGAGGCTCTGGGTACTATAAAGGCGTGGAGCCTCGCTGCACGTCATGGTGCATGCCTATAACCCAGCACTCCAGGAGGCTGAGGCAGGAGGGTCACAAGTTCAAGTCTAGCCTGAGGAGACCTATTTCAAAATAAAATAGGGCTGATAGAGCTTGGTAAGAAGGCCGTGGGTTCAATCCCAGCACAGAAGAAAATATAAGCTGGGCATCTGCCTGTCTGGCCCGACGGTGAGAAGAGGTGCATTCCATCCAGGTGCCTAAGTGTCTACAGCTGCCTCTCCACCTGTCAGCTGAGGGATAAACCTCTGGCCCCCGCTGGCCTGTGGAGGACGCGGGGCCAGTGTGCCCCACTGCAATGCTCCCAGGAGCCTCTTGGCCTGTGGGCCCGTCGCACTCAGCCTGGCCAACTCTGCCAGGTGTCTGCTTAGAGCCTTGCACAAGGGCTGTTTCTCATCCCCCACACTCGCCCTCCAGGGTAGATAGATCCTGCGGTCCCGAGCAGCAAAGTCACTCACCCTACGTTCCTCTGCCAGAGCTGCAGTGTGTGATTCAGACTCAGCTCTTTGGGCAGTTCCCCCTTGGCTAAGCTGCCCAGCGCTGGCTTTGCCTGGAGCTGCCTGTGCTTCTGCTCCGCCCACCAGCTCGGCTATGGCCTGCTGTCACTCAGTAACTGCCCCACTTGTCATGCCTGCTGCAAACAAACCCGCAGCTGTGGTAACTAGGAGCCATCCGAGGGCCCCTAAGTGCCAATTTGTAAAAGTGCTGCAGTCCTAGGACCTGGCTCAGCGCCGTGGGTGTGTCTAAGATCCATGCTCAACACCTCTCAAACAGCACTCCACCTGTGGTTACAGCCAGGGCTCCACAAAAGGCCTGCTCTGTACCACCCCCTTGTGCCATAACCTCCTACTAGTGCCAGCCAGGGAAGCAGGGGAGGGGGGTGGGAAGAGGGAGAGAGAGAAGGAGAGAAATGGAGGCTGCTACAAAGCAGCTCTGAGCACAATTTAAATTAACCAATTGGCTTTTCATGCTTACTTGTGAGTTTGGCCAAGACCTAGGTTCCTGTTCTGGAGATGGGAGCAGGTTCATAGTAAGTGAACCCCTATGAATCACTGGTCCCCACTGAAGGCTGTAGTGGCCTGTGAAGCCATGACACTTCAAAGGATATGATAAGGCCATGGCAGAGAACACTGCAACCCCCATTAACTAAAAGGAAACTCAAGCTGCAGGCCCCAAACTCCTATAATAAATGTCAATTTAAAGATAAGGTAGTTCTTCCCACCCCACCTCCCTTTGTTTGAAAACCAAACACATATGGGCTGCCCAGAGAAGCTCTTCATCTCAGGTCCAAGAGAATCTCACATCGTTAGAAGATTTTGAACCTCCTGGAGCCCTAAAATCATAGCACTTGACTCTTCCATTTAAACCTCTGCCAAACACTCATTTGGGAGGTTATGGGCTGGATCAGTCATGACAGGAGAAGTTGGGAAGGGAGAAGGGGAGAGGGGAGGGAAGGGGTAGAGAGGCTACACAGAGCTACACAGGGCTTTGACCAGAGCAGGCCGTGGACACTACTCATGGAGCCTTTGCTCTGTTACCCCGTGAGCCACAAAGGCTGACCACAGAACATGTTTTCTACTTTCTAGGACAGAAGACATTTTGTGCCCTCCTGCTGACTCCATGGCTGGGAAAGGGCTGGCCAGGAAGTGCTCAGGCATGGAGCAGAAGAGCGCCCTAGGAAGGCCCTAACCCAGCTCCTGGGCAGGTTGCAGCTGGGGAAGGAGAGCTGAGTCCCGCCAAGTGGAGACACCTGAGGCATTTCCTGGAGCGAAAACCTCTGCCCAGCCAACCCTCAAGAAGCGATGCCAGTGTCTTCAGTGTCCGTGTGAGGATGGGCATGGCGCACAATGCAGAGCACAGCAGTGGTGGCATAGGTGGCACTCAGAAAGCCGGGTGGTTGGGGGCCAGGTGTGGCATGGGGTGGATGCAGGGCCGGGCCTGCTGTGCCTCCTTTGAGTGGCAGAGAGTAGGAAGGGGTTCCCAGAAAGGGGAGAACAGGCCAGAGTAGGTTTGCAGACAACCAGCGGAGGGCCCGGGGCTACTAAGCAATCAAACCCCTGCAGTGGCCTGAAGGCAGCAGCATGGAGGGCCAGCGAGAAGCAGGGAGATGCCTACGAGACCTCCCCACCGAGGAGCAACAGCAACAGGTGATCCCAGCGCCTCCTGCAGCGCCTCTTCCGAGTGACCGGATCGGACACTGTATCGTTTCGACAGTGCCCTGGGAACATGGGATGAGCAGCCCTCCCTGGGACTCTTCTCTCACAGACAGAAGGCACCACATTTCAGCCATGGTCTCTGGGAGGAAAGGCCAGTTTCCCAGCCTCCACAGTGGCTATCCACAGGCCTGGCTCTACAGTCTCATTAAAGGAGGCGACAGTGAGAAAGTGAGGGGAACAACTTGTAGACGGTGACCTTCGTGGGGGCTTCTTGTCTTCCTCTTCTCTTCTTGGCAGCTGGGATGCAGATGTGAGCCTTAGAGCTGGAGTAACCATGCTGAACCGTGCATGCACAAGCTACAAGCTAAGGACACACAGCTGCAAGGCAGCCGCTGCCTGGCCGGGGGTGGCTGGAGAGCGCCCTGGCCACCTGCACCCACTCGTGCATCTTGCTCAGGCACAGCCCCTGTGCATTTATTAAGCCGTGCGAGGCCCTGCAAGAGCCTGAGCCTTAGGACTGCAGAGCCAGTCAAGGAGACAGGCTTCACATAGGCCAGGCTGTGCACAGCTGGTGGAGGCTGCAGAACCGGTCCCCGACTCCCCCAGACCAGGAGCTAAATGAATAATGTCAACAAGAATGAAAATCGGGATGGGGGAGGGAAGGGGATTTAAAAAAAAAAAAGAAAAGAAGCTGTAGGGAATACACGTAGCCATTCTCTAAGATTACTGTAAACTGCAAATATGTACTAATAAAATAAAGGCTTTCTGGGGGAGGGATTGGGTTTCTGGGGTGCGCACTCCACTGGGAAGACAGGTCAAACACAGAAGCCCTTAAAAGACCTCACAGCCCATGCAGGCAAGGGACAGTTAGCACTGCCACTCCCTCCACTCCCTCTGCCACCTTCTGAGAGCACCCTGGGCCAGGGTAGGAGGGCCTCACGGCCCTGACAGAGATGCCAGGGGCCCTTCCAGGCTCAGGAGCAGGTGAGGAGCAGGACTCTGGGGCTCTGCCTTTCCAGAACTGCAGCTAATAAGCGGGGAAACAGAACACGAACATTACCCTGGAGCTTCCTCGGTACAGTCGGCAAAGCTGATCAAATGCTTGGATTTGCTGTGGATCCAGACCTGGTTCTGAGGTTGCCTGAGGGAGAAAAGAAGATTGATTGATACGCCGACCATGGGTAGCCACTGAACCTGCCCGATACCAACAGTCCATCGGGAAATGGTAGTTCTTTGTCATGGGGAGGAAGAGAGAGAGAGAGTTCAGTGCACTTTGATCAGAAATGGGCATTTCCTGCCAAGTCCTTCCCTGCTGCTGGCTCAAGGGGCCTCCCTCTGGGGCCATTCACAAAGCGATCCCTCAACATCCACACCTGCATACTTCCGGGCCCTTCGTCATGGCTGTGCAGAGCACCTGTGACCCGCCCAGCGCTGCGTGCCCACTTCCCTTCTTGTGCCCCTTCTCTGTGAGGGGCGTGAGGGTGCACAATCAGGAGGGTTTTTATGTTTATGCATACAACCAGAAAAGGTTATCTTGCCCTGAGAGCCCACTGTCTTCAAAGAGTCCTAAGGACAACACAGGTGACACAAAGTGAGGGATGTGAGGCTTGGCGCTGACGTGGGCGCATGTCTGTGTGGCAGGTAGGGGCTGCGGGGCTGGGAGAGGCCATCGGCAGACATGCAGCCACCAGCAAGCCTTTGCTGAGGTGGCCCTGATGCCTGTATGCAGGCTTGAAAGAGACTCAGGAAGAGGGGTACGGAGTGGAGAAGGAGGCCACCGCCCTCTGAGCACTCAGGAGGGCGGAGCCTGGTGTGTGCAATGTGTCCCACGGTCATCTGATTGGATCCATCTGAGAAAGGTGCGGATGCGTCCATGTTTAACAAAGGACAGGAACTTCAGAAAACATAACGTATGGAAACTTTAAGAGGCATGTAGATTTAACTTGTCTTTTAGGGATGGATTTGCTTCTTCAAAAGTTTCCCACTTATAGGAAGAACCACCACTCAGAGCTTGCACAATGGAAGTAAGCACTGCACAGGGCTGCTGGTGCCCGCCTGGCGTGAAGCCATCTCCGCCCAGCCCTAATGTGGTGGGAGGGGTGTGCAAAGATCCAGCATGCAGCAGCAATAGGCTCATGTCTGCTGGGCTTCCCCAAAGGTAACAGCAAGGTGGTCTGGCTTCTGTTACCTCAGCTGATGACACACTTAGCTGTGTGGGCACAGCTGAGGGAAGAGGGTGGCCCCAAGCAAGTGACCGCTAGAGAGGAAGGAGGCTTGCAGGCTCGTTTCTCACGGACTAGCCACTGTGACCTGAAGTTAGGAAAGATTTCCTTAATTTTATGGTATAAAAGTATGTAGACAATTAATTTCTGGTTGATCAGACACTAGACACCCAGGGAAGGCCCAGGCCAAAGAACACCTGAAGATCTAATGAATACTATGATCTTGGGCTAGGGGAGATAGCTCAGTGGTCTAAGTGCCTGTCTGATAAGCACAAGGATCTGAGTTTGATCCCTAGTACTGCATGCTGTGCTGGCTCCTAAACTGGGCATAGTAGTGTATGCCTGTAATCCCAGTACTGGGGAGGCTGAGACAGCAGAATCATGTAAGTCTGAGTCTGAGCTGTGTAGAGAGACCCTGTACCAAATAAGAAAGGAAGGAGAAGAAGAAGAAGAAGAAGAAGAAGAAGAAGAA
>PVJA010035640.1:0-21696 GCA_004027025.1 Myocastor coypus | reverse complement strand
ATAGGTACTGTGCTTATCATCACTGGCTTTCTGAGTATCAAATATCTTTGACTTAGCTTGTAAATGATATTTTCTGACCATCATTGATATTCTAATAACTTTCCATACAATGTGATATAAGCAGTTACACAATTTTGACACAGATATTTGGAAATTCAAGGAGATACAAAATTGTAGCCTGTCAAGAATATGGTTTTTGTCCCAGTCTCTTATTTTCAAGTACTACTCTTGAGAGAATGACAGTAACTGAGTTTACACCAGGAGCAGTACATATCAAAAAGACAAGAGTGACATGTATTCCAAACATGGTTTTAGCGCTCCATTGTGCTATAGTCAATATGCTGAACCTTTTGAAGGTTCTTGAGACTAATATCTGATTCATCCTGTGTATATAAGTGTATGGTTTTGCTATTGATATGTTTTCTGCTTTGTCTGCTTCCAGTCACTTCGTTGTTTAATCCATAACACATTAAGCTGTGTTATGCCCTTAAGTTCAGCTCTGTGGTGTAAGTGCCTGCCTGGCAAGTACAAGGTTGTGAGTTCAAACCCCAGTCCCACAAAAAAAAAAGAACAACAAAAAAATAAAATAATCCCAGTGTTCTGAACAGTCTCCACACCGATTTCCACAGTGCTTGTAGCAGTCTGCACTCCCACCTACAGTGGAGAAGGGTTCCTTCACCCCACAGTCCCTCCAGCATTTGCTGGTTGATTTCTTGATAACAGCCACTCTTCTGGGGGTGAGGTGAAATTTTAGTGTTGAAGAGAACCCTAGAATGGATACTTTCAACAAAGCAAATATTTTCAGACTTCCACATGGTACGCATCTTCTCGTTTTTTTTTTTTTTTTTTTTTTTTTTGAGACAGGGTCTGTATTGGTCAGGGTTTTACTTAGAGGAACAGAATAGATATAAGGAATAGATATTAATGCAAAATATACAATTTATAAGGAATTATAAGATTGGCTTACAATAGTCAGCCACAGATTCAGATGAGGAAGCGTGCAGAGGACATCTCCATGCTCAGGACTGAAGAATTCACTCCTCAGGTCTGGACTTCACTGAAGCACTGCGTGTAAGTCTCTATCCATCGGCTTATGGGTCTGCGATGGAAGACTAAAGTGTCTGTAATGGACACTGAAGAGTCTGCAACGGATGGCAAAAGATCCAAGCTAGAGGCTGAAGAGTCTGCGCTGCAAGCCAGGCGATGAAGTCCAGGCTGAATACGGAGACTGAAGCTTCTCTGACAAAGTAAAGTCTTGACTCCTTCCTCAGCCCGTTAAAAAGTCTCTGTGTTCAGTCATTCTGACGTGGGCCCATTGTGTCCTAGGGTGGAACCGATCATACCCCAAGATGGGCCCTTGATCTCTCTCTAGGGAGGAGCCAATCATAACCTAGGCAGGCCCTGGTCACGCTCCAGGAAGGAACTAATTGTACCCTAGGGCGGGGCTCCCACCAACAGAGAACCAGGCTGCTGAGTCATCCAGCCAAGTTGACACAATGTATCAACCACTACAGGGTCTCACTATACAGTTCAGGCTGGCCTTGAGCTCACTTTGTAGTCCAGGCTGGTTTCGAACTCACACTGGTCTTCCTGCCTCAGCCTCCCAAGTGCTGGGATTATAGGGATTATAGGCGTGCACCACCATGCCCGGCTTGGTACAGACCTTCTTTAAAAAAAATTGAACATTAGTCTTTGCTTTGACTCCGAGCTGATGGTTGGTACAAGTGATCAGTTTATTTTATGCATCTCTTCATCCCCCTAGATGCAGCAAAATAGGCAAAGTGGACTGGAGGCTGTAGAGCCAGGGCTCTGCCTTTTCCCTGGGTCCCTGGAGAGGCCCAAAACCCACTCCTTTTGCTTACACCCGGTTCCCCATGGTGCTGCTCCTGGCTCCTCTCAGTGTACCCCACTCCCCTGAGGGTGTGAATGAACCCTCTGCTTCACTTAGCCACTCCAGTAGAACCTATAACACTTCACAATAATAACAAATGCTACAAGCATTTGCACATAATATTATAAGGAATCTTATAAACCCAAAGAGGCAACTGTTCCAACAGGTGCTATCAGTGGGAGGACTTTTGTCATAAAGGAGGCGAAATCAAGTAGGCAACAGGATCAGAGTACAGAGAACAACCATCTCCAAGTCTCTACCAGTCCGTTCCATGAGTATTCTGAAAATTCAAAGCAGAACTTACACCCAAAGGCCATAAAGTCATCATTTTACATTGTGTTTGGGCTGTGTGGGGGCCAGGGGAATGAGTGTAGGGGCTTCGCACTGAGCTACAGCCCCAGCCCTTTCTAAGGTTTTGTTCTGTTGGCTTTTTTTGAGACAAGATCTCATTAAGTCACTAAGTTACCTGGGCTGGGACTGAATTTACATTTATCCTGCATTAACTCCTGGTGTGGGTCTGCATCCTAGGCAATCTGGACATGTTCATGCCCCTAATGGAGAAATATCAGAAGGCTAAGTTAGAAGAGGTAAGGTAACTGCGTAGCATAGCGTAAGCCCGGGAGGGAGCTGGCATCACCTCGGCAGTATCATGATGGTTAGAAGAGTTTCATTGCTTATCAATGATCTTTCATTGGCTATAAATCCCACAAAAGGATGTTTTGAAGAGAGGAGTTATACAAAGGTGTCACAGACTATGCATGTTTTAAAGAGAACACTTTAAAATTGGCCCATCATAGTGTCCTGTTTCCAATAAAGGTATATATTGAAGATGAAAGCCTTGGATCACAAGCTTTGCTCTTGAAAAAGTTACTTAAGCTTTCTGGTATTCACATTCCTCTCATTAAAATTATAGACAGTAATGCTTAATTATTAAGGTTGTTTCATCTGACATACAATAAATATGAATTTCCCTTTAAATATTAATTTCAATTAATATTAACTGACCATGCTGACCGCTTCTTTTCTTTACACTTGCCTCTATTTTATTTTTATGAAAATGAAGAGCACAATTTCATAAGAAAATGATCAAGGAATAAGAATAGTTAATATGCTATGCGGGCCCCATTGCCTGCCAAGTAGACACACAGATTATCTCGCACACACACACACACACACACACACACACAAAATGCTCACTCCCACAAGAAGAAATAAACAGATAACAGCAAAAGATATTCTTCGCAATGAGCTGAGAGAAACTGGAAATATAAATGAAACAATTTAGTATATATTAAAATATTTTTGAAATAACTAAATTGGTAAATTGGAGAATTATGTGTTTGTATACTTTCTATTCATACCTCTCTGTCTGTCTGTCTATCCACATACACATATATATGAAAGCATGTGATATTTAAGCTCACATGTCTCAGTTATTTCTCTTAAGCTTACCTTCTCCAGTTGTATCCATTTACCAATGAATACCTTGGTTTATTTTTCATTATGGCAGAGTCATGCTCCGCCACGTACGAACCCTCAATTTTTTTCTCATTCATTCATCTGTTGGTGGGCACATAGACTTCTGAAGATCTGGCTGTTATAAATTGTGCTTCTGTAAAGATACATACCTGTACTAGGGTGATTTTGGATAAATGGGAATATTTGGGTCAAATGGAATTTCTACTGTTTTTCAAAGGGGCTCTTAGTTCTTTGCCCTTCCTTCCTTCCTTCCTTCCTTCCTTCCTTCCTTCCTTCCTTCCTTCCTTCCTTCTTCTGTCCTTCCATCTCTCTCTCTCTCTCTCTCTGCCTCTCTCTCTCTCTCTCTCTCTCTCTGTCTTTCTCTCTTTCTTTTTCTTTCTTTCTTTTGGTTATAGAAATCAAACTCAGCCTCCTACTTTCTGGGCTGGTGCTGTTCCTCTGAGCTGCATCCCCAGCTCTGCTGTTATGTTTTGGGAGATCTTCACACAGGTCCTGACCGTGGCTGTGCTAGATTACGTTGCCACTAACGATGTGAAAGAGTTCCTTTCCCCTACATGTTGACCAGCAGTTAATTTTTTAGATGTGTTGGTAGTCGTCCTTTCTAGTGTAAGATGATATTTCATTGTTGTTTCAATTTGCATTGCTCTAATATCCAGCGATGTTGATAATTTTTTTCCCATACTTTATTGGCCATTTGTGATTCTTCTGAGAAGTGTTCATTTCTGTTACTCAATTTATGGATTGAGTCTTTTATTTGGGGAGGGCTCTAAATTTTCAGAGTTCTGTATATATTCTACTCCTCTGTCGGAGGAATAGCTGCCAAAATGTTTTATTCCATTCTGTAAACTGTCTATTCCTTTTGGGTTGTTTCCCTTGCTGTGCAAAAGTATTTAAATTTGATAGGACCCATCACGAAATGCAGTATTATTTCTCGTGCCACTAGAGTCCTGTTTAAAGGCCCCTGCCTATGCCTGCAAGAGTTGAGCCTGTTTCACCTTCCAGCAGGTAGTTTCTGTTGTAGCACTTAGATCTACACCCCATTTTTATTTTAGTTTGGTGCATGGTGGGATGGATGGGTCTAGACTCACCCTGGGTGGATATTCACTTTTCCTCGTACCACTTATGAAGGAGGCTGTCTTTCATCAAGTACACTTTTTTTTTCCTTCGTTAAAGAGAAAGTGCCCATATGTGCCTGGGTTGTTTCTGCCTCTTCCATTCTGTTCTATGGATCCATATGCTTGTGTTTGTGCAGAATAATGCTATTTTAATTACTGTAGCTTTATAGTATTACTTAAAGTCTGGGATTTGTGAAGCCACCTGTTTTCCTTTTATTACTTGGGATTTCTTTTGCTATCCTGGGTCTCTTCTTATTTCTTAAAAATTTTAAGAAGGTTTTTTCTAGCTCTGTGAGAAATGCCATTGCTATTTTGATTGAGAATGCACTGAATCTGTACATCAGTTTTGGATGTATAGCTATTTTGACCATGTTAGTTCTGCCTATGCAGCTGCATGGGTTACCCATTTTCTGACGTTTCCATTGATTTCATTTGTCAAAATAACATAATTTTTATTGTAGAACTCTTTCATTTCCTTATTTTGGTTAATTCACAAGTATTTAGAAATTTATGGCATTGTTGTCCTGGTTTGTTTTTTTGTTTTGTTTTTTTTCCAGTTGATTATTGGTGTACAGAAATGCTATTGACTTTGTGTCTTTATTTTACTCCCTTTTCCATTGTGGAATTTGGAGATTAATTCCAGCAGTTTTTGGTGAAGTTTTGAGTCCTGTAAGGAAAGGATCACGTGATCTGCAAATAATGACACTTGGACTTTGCGCTTTCCTGTACACATCCCTTTTTTATTTCCTTCTCCTGCCCGACTATCCAGGATAATGTTGCGAGGTGTCCATAGAATAGGAATGGCGGTAGAGGACATCTTTATCTTGTTCCTGGCTTCAGAGAGAAACCCTTCCTTGATTTTGGCAGTAGGTCACTGATGAGTGGTGTTTGTCAGATTGAAATAAGCTACTTGTATGTGCATTTTCTTCAGGGTTTTCTTAAAATGATAAATGGGTGTTGCATTTTGCCAGAAGTTTTTTTCTGTATCTATTGAGATGATCACATGATTCTTCCCTTGGCTTCTGTTAATATGGAAAGTTTCCCTTATTGGTTTGCATAATGTCGAGTCCCCTTTGCATTGTTGAGATGAAGCCCAGTTGATAATAGTATATGATCTTTTCTGATAATTTATTGTATTCTGTTTGCCAGGATCTTTACAAGGACTTTTGTCTCCAGGTTTATGAAGGAGGTTTACCTGTAGTTCTCTTTGATTGAAGTATTTTCTGGTTTAGGAATCAAGATAGTCTTAGCTTCTGAGAAAGATTTGCAGGGATTTTTTCCCTTCCAAACGCACTAAAGAGTGTGTGGAATATTGGTATTGGGCCTTCCCTGAAATTCTTACAGGATTTACTTGTGAATCCATCCAGCCCTAGACTTTACTTAGATGATATTATTTACCAATGGTTCGATTTTATTGCTTATTATTGGATTGTTGGAGATTTTTACTCGTCTCACTTTTTGCAATTGTTGTATGTCTAGGAATGAAGTCATTAGGTTTAAAAATTAGTACCTTAAAAGAATGCTAAGAATCAGCAGCCTGGTAGAGAGACAACTCCTGCTGCTCCTTGAGCTTTTCACTGGCCTATGTGAAGGTCAGCCTTGTCTTATTTCTCTACCTGGTAAGAGAAAGCTCAAGTTCTCCCACAGATGGTTTGTATCAATGCTACTAAGTCCCTCCCTCCTAGCTTTTGAAAGGAGATTAAGTGACGCTGAATGAATGCAAAAGAAGTTGAAGAAGTTGTTCAAGCTTTTTCAAAAATGTATTTGCTAAAGGATCTCATTACGCAGCTCAGATTCATAGTGATCTCCTGTGTTCAGCCTCCCCAGCGCTGGGATTACAGATGCGCTCCATCACGTCCGGACTCCGTCACCAGCTCAGTGCACCTGGGAAGGAGTTGCTCAAGTTTTAAAACTGCAGGTGCAAGCGGACATGAACTGAGAAGACAGAGCTAGGGATGGAAGGGAAGGGAAAGGAAGGGGAGGGAAGGGAAGGGAAGGGAAGAGAAGGGAAGGGAAGCTGCCAGAGGAAAGAGGGGAGGGCAGGAGCAGGGAGAGAAGAGGGAAAAGGAAAGCACAGCGTCCTCCTCAGGTAAAGTGGAAATTGCTTGGCTTCAAATAAAAATAACTTTGCGATTCCACGCCCACCACTTAGCATCTGTGTTCCCTGGTAGCCAGCGCTGGGTCTCAGCGTCTCTTACTATTCCCCATGATAACGGTCAAGAAAGAGACAGCGCTGGCTTCCTCAGGAGCTGACACCATGGAGAAAACACGGAGCAATGGAAACTTCTCAGAAAGACTAATTTAGCTGGAACTGAGACCTGGAAATAAATAAGATACACAAACTACATTATTAGCAACACAATTATCAATCCAAAGATTCATTTATTTCTTGCATAGACTGCCTACCAAAATTATGAAGTAGTATAGAGAAATGTCATGTGATGAACAGTCCATAAATTTTTCCTCAGAAAAAATATTATCATATAATAGATTTAATTGGCCTCCTCAGACACTTGGGTCACCAGCTACATATCCATCTGGGTAAGCATCAATGCATTCATCCAGTTCCTATCTCGGACTCACCCTGAGAAGAGCTCACTGTCCCAGGAATATCTCATGTGGTGAGTACACATAGCGTATACCAAGTTATACGATGCCCTTCTCAATAGTTTTGTGAAATAAGAATCGGTGAGGAAAGACAACATTGTAGCCTGAGCTGGGCGTTGGGCTCATTCTGACCAGGCCTGCAACCGAGATCCATAAGGCATCATCCATGGGATCTTCAGTCCGGCTTTTTAACCTCTGTCTTTATGCAGCTCTCAAACAAATACTGATAGCATCTAGCATACCACCGAGTATATAGCGAGGGGCAGAGTCAGCTGCCAGGGAAGGGGGTGCTGGCTTTCAGGAAGGTGCAGAAGGTAAGGGACTCTTGCTCCTCTGAGCCCCTCGTCTTCCCAGGCTTCTGGAAGAGGGCAACCTGTGCTTTCCGCATTTTTCCAGGCCTGTTGTCTTCCTCAGTCTCCAGCAGCCAGATGTTGGGTTACATATTGGTTGAGCCAAAGCCAAAAGAGATGATTTGTGCTCTTACATGCCTGGATTCTACCTAAAGGACGTTTACCTGAAAAGTGATTCTCACATAATGTGATTAAATTATCATGATGTATGACATAATAGAAAAAATAACCATAATGGGGATCAGAACAAAATGCTTAAGGAGTTTAAATAAAGCATAAATAAGGGGTTAGACCCAACAAACAGGCCCAGCACACTCAGTGTGGAAAACCACTGCAGAACTCCCTGCAGAGAGACTAGAGACAAGACCCACCCAGCTGATCCAGGAGCAGAACATCTTGCCAAAGTGGCACAGCAGGTTCACCTCCAAGGGCTGCAACAGGGAGAAGTGGAGCTCAGAAGCCAGACCCACCTGGATGACTTTGAACTTGGTAGATCTGGACCTGGCGCTAGGTTAAAAACACTACCAAAACTAAACCAAAAGTCAGAAGGCAGGGCTATAAAAAATGACAAAGAGAAGACACAAAGTGCTCTCTCAGGCTCCGAGCCCACCTAGAACAAATACAGGAGACAATAACATCGAGGAAATTGGAAATCACACCCTGAAATCTCTGAAATAATAGTGTCTGAAGTAAAGAAACAACTGAAGAAAGGTGTAGAGGAAATCAGTTCAGAAATAATTTCTGAAGTAAAAAAGGAAATAATACCTATAATAAAAGAAGTACTAAGTGCTTCTAAAGACAGTGATAAAAAAATGGAAGAGAACAGAAAAATGATGGAATCCTTGAATGAACAATATAGGAAAGTAATAGAACATATGAAGCAGATTCAAAGTG
The DNA here is from genome assembly GCA_004027025.1 of Myocastor coypus. NCBI lineage: Eukaryota > Metazoa > Chordata > Mammalia > Rodentia > Myocastoridae > Myocastor > Myocastor coypus. The sequence continues at coordinate 13,360 of PVJA010035640.1, read as the reverse complement.
CTATACAGGAACTTAAAACCCCAATCACAAGCTAGCAAAACCATTTCCATGAAAGTGAAAATAGACTTTCAGATCTTAAAAACACCATTGCAGCTAGGGAAGAGGCTAGAAAAGATGTTTTAATAACAGCTAGGATGTAAGAAAAAAATAATTCAACATCTGCAAGATGATGCAAAGATGAACAATGTAAAATTAACAGGCATCAGTGAGAAAAAAGGAGTCTGTACAAATGATATAAAAAGAATATGGGAAGAAGTAATAGCACAAAATTTCCCAAATATGGGGAAACAATTTGACATTCAGGGAACTGAAGCATATAGAACTCCAAATAATATCGATTCAATTGAAACCACACCCAGACATATAATAATCAAGATCCCAGAAATTCAGCATAGGAACAATATACTAAAAGCTACCAGAGAAAAGAAACTGATCACATTTAAAGGAAAACTCATTAGAATAACAGCAGATTTCTCTTTACAGACCATCAAGTCAAGAAGAACACTGAGCAAAGTACTTCAAGTCTTGCAAGAAAACAAATTCTAGCCCAGACTGCTATACCCTGAAAAACTCTTTCAAGTTCAATGGAGAAGTGAAATACTTCTAGAACAAAGAAGAACTAAAGAATTTCATGGTGACAAAGCCATCCCAGCACAGTTTACTAAAAGGTATTCTAGAGAGGGATCAAAACCTGCAACTCTATGAAGGAGAATGGAAAGAACCCATCAAATAGGGCAAACAATTAAACAGAGGAGAAAAAGAGGTATACGAAAGCAGTCTTTCAACTATTCTTTTATATACAGCACAATACGTCGCCCATCACCATATTTTACAAAGGGACTTCTCCTGCACTGTATGGGTCAAGATTCTGTCTGGGTCTACAGGGTGGATTTCAAGGAAATAGCAATAGCTCAGCCCCACACATGGCCACCAGTAAGCGTCATGGACAATGTCCATGTACACAGCATACTAGAACTGTTTGTGATATCCTATCCCCAAAATGATAGAAGGTCTGGTCGTATACTTGCAGTTTCACTATTCATGTCATGTTTTATTCTTAGTAATTGTTTACTACCATGGAAACATTTTCTTAGTTGATATCTTTGTATATATTCACCTATTCAAATACTATGCGAGTACACTGAATTGACTGCAGATTTTTATATAGTCTGGTCTCTAAGTTGGAATCATGATTTGGTTTGAATTTTGGAGTATCATTATGAAATGTTTAATGTAATTTTAATTAATATTTAATTAATTTTCTGAATATTGTTTAATTATACTTTTTGTTTTATGATTCAGACTATGTCTGTGACTTACAATCTACTCGTAAGATGTGGTATGACATTTTCTCCTGGTATTAGAAACTTTAATAAGAAAAATAATATATATGTATACACAAGAATACATATATATATATTATATATAATATATACATGATAGATATATACCTACTTTGTATTAGTTCATTTTGAATGAAAGTTTGTAGTAATATTGTATTTATTGATTGATTGATTGATTGATTGATTGATTGATTGTATTTTTGAGACGGGATCTCATTATGCAGTTCAGGCTGGCCTTGAGCTCACTTTTGTAGCCCAGGCTGTTCTCAGATTCACACCAGTTCTCCTGCCTTAGCCTCCCAAGTGCTGGGATTACAAGCTTATGCCATCAGGCCTGGCCCTGAGAGTAATATTGTTTAGAAAAGATACCAGGTCTGCACCTTTTCCTCCGAATAAACACTATAAAGACAACAATATATATGGTATTAATTGTAACCATCCTACTACAAAAAGCATAAATAAAGGACTGGAAAGCTAACGGGAGAGGCAGGGGTACTCAAGAAGGGGCGCCTGCAGGTTTGTCCTTCTGAGGCCTGCAGGGAATCTGTAGAAGATGCCAGTCTCCGGGTTCTACGCTGACAGACTGGGAAGGTGCCATGGACACGTCACAGCTTCTGTTTAAGATGCGTTTGCCTGGCCTGTGATGGCTCCCTACAGAACTGCTGAGAGGGACCCAACGCGGAAGGAAGTCAACTTGGGGCCGAGCGATGGAGACTTTTATAGCATTTCGAATCTAGCCTTGTATGGTGACCGTAACAACTCAGTCCATGGGAAGAGACTGAGATCAAACTGATGAATCGGAAAGGAAGAGGTCTGCTGAGGCCAGGGTGAGGCCGCAGCACAGGTCAGTCTGGGGTGAAACTAGTGGCTGGGTGCGGTCAGGCATGCAGCTCAGGCCAAGCAGGAAAAATGCCAAGAATCCACGTGCGAGAAGTACAGCCTGAGAATGTCAGGGGTAGTGAGGATCTCAGAGGGCATACAGGGCTGAGAAGCACTGTCCTTGCTGTTCCCCCACAGGGTCTGGTGGCCCAGATTCCAAAGCAGAGACTGTGACAGAAATCTCTTCTCATTCCAGGGAGCTCAACAGGACAGAAAGGGATCCGGGGAGCTGTGCATGGAGACCTCCAGAAAACGAAGGCCCCAGTGCTGTGGGATGTACCAGCTTCCACATTGATCTTGAAATAATTTTTAAAAAATCTTTCTGGACAATTGAAGAAGGCTGTGTTCTGGAGACCCCTGAGCTCCCCCGCTCCTTGCCTACATCCTTTGAAGATGCAGCGCCTCTGGCCAGCCCTGAGTCCAGCTCCCTTCTGTGTGCTGGCCCCTCACAGAGGTCACCAGCCCGCTCACCAGCTTGTCTTGCACCTCATCGTTCTCCTGGGATTACTTGTCTTCTTTCCTGTTTAAAAACCCAAGTCATTCTGCCCATTCTGTGGGTCACAGTGCCTGCTCTCTGGTCTGCAGGATGACAGCTGGAAGATGGTGGTTACTTTTCTCTGCACTGATTTTCATTCAGTTCTATGCAAGTGGCCCTCAGTTGGCGGCTTGGAAATCCACCTTCCATTCGAGTGGCATTCTGTCATCGGTCCTTTCTTATTCTTCTTCCTGGTGGTTCTGGGGATTGAGCCTGGGCTTCCCGGGATGCTGACCAAGCACTTTGCCTCAGAGCCCCGTGCTTCCTTCTTGCCCCGTGTTGCAGTTTTCCCAGGAGCCGCCTTCCGTGGACTTCACGTTGCTAATTCTGTGCGGTGCTCCTCGTGCCCCTCGCCTCTGATGCGCTCTTTATTACCCGGCTCAGAAAATTTTCAGTGGTCAATGATTGAATTAGAGGTCCTGGGGCCACCACTTACTTTGCTGTCTGCTTCTAAGTCTTCTCAGATGAGCGTCTAGGTCGCAGACTCTACATCATGTTTTATACCTCTCTTTGGCTCTGTGCTATATTTTGAGTGATGCACTTAGGTATTTCTGCCTCGTTGGTCTTTAACTTAGTGTAATCCAGATGTTTAACATATAAGATTAACATTTATCAAATGTTAATGGCAATGTTTTATATTTAAAAAAATTGTGATTAACATGGATTAATTATACACAACAATAGATTTCAATTCTTTCTTTCTTTCCTTCCTTCCTTCGTCTCTTCCTTCCCTGCCTCCTTTCTTCCATCTTTCAGTCCTCCCTCCCTCCCTCCCTTCCTCCTTCCTTCCCTTCCTCCCTCCCTCCCTTCCTCCTTCCCTCCCTCCCTCCCTCCTTCCTTCCCTCCCTCCCTCCCTTCTTCCCTTCTGTCTCTCTGCCCAGCTTGGGCTGGCCTTAATGCCTTCTGTGGCTTAGGCTGACCTTGAAATCATGACAATCCTTCTGACTCAACCTCCCAAGTGTTACGATTACAGGCCTATAGCACACGCCTGGCTGCATTTGTTTCTTGCTTTTTTCTAGGAATTCTACTGGCTGGTGTGGACCTCAGTCTGCCTCCCTTGGCTTTTGGGGGACTGTTCAAGCTCTGCTGCTTAGTCCCCACCCTGACTAGTCGAATGTCTTTCTGGGCATTAGGGACATTAGTTCATGAAAACTGTTTTGTGACTTAAATTTTCTTTACGTTTTGACACCACAAGGGGTTTACCTCCTTCTCTCTCCCTTCCTCCCCCTCTCCTCCTTGGTCTCCCTTTATTCCTTCCCTCTCTTTCTCCTTCCTCCCCTCCTTCCCTCCCTCTCTTTCTCTCTCTTCTTTTAGATTGAGGCATATCTCAGAAGGTATAATGAAGTCTAACACACAGGAGAAAAAAGGAAGCAACAGGTTTTCAACGCGCTTAAGAGGTACTGAGGAGCTGTCCACGAGTACCCGGTTGCTGTGACGCACAGGCAGGTGTCCTGCAACGCTACTTGAAGCGGCCCTTGCAGCCGTAATGATTCGAACTGGTTCTGCTCTCTACTGCTGTGACGAGACTGAAATGATGACATCACAGTTTTCGTTGCTGTGTCACTACCGGTCTGGTACCTTTTATTTATTCAAATTAATTACTATGCAATTAACAGAAAGGAGAAAAACCAAGAGCCTGGGTGGCTTCTGCAAGAAGAGCACCCAGAAGCACATCGAAGACAAGGATGATCTAGGAACTAGGCATCTAATCCCAAGCCAAGCTAAGCACCGCAAACCCAATTATATATATGTATATATGTGTGTGTGTGTGTGTGTGTGTGTGTGTAGTTTTATTTCCTATTTTCTTTCTCTGTCTCTCTGACTCTCCTGTTTTTTGTTTTTTGGTTTTTTTTTTTTTTTCTGATACCACAAGCTTCTCCAACTTGAAGTGACCTAGTTACTATTTAACTTAATTTAATTTTACTTTATTTTTGTGTTTTGCTCAGCCCAACCCAGGATCGAGGCTAGGATGGCATATGGTGCCAGAGATCAAACCACAGTCCCTGCTGGCTTTGCCTAAGCTCACCTGAGCAAGTGCTTTACATTGCTGAGCTGTCTTCGCAACCCCATAGCTACTATTTTATTTGCATATTGGAGTACTTCTAGGTATGTCTCACCAAGAACCATATCAGCTACTTGGTATATTAAAACCTTGTAATGAGAACCCAGAGGGTCCAGCAAGATGGTTCAGCAGTCTAAAGCACCTGCTTAGGCAAGCTTAGGTGACCATAGGGACTGAGGTTCGATCCCTGGCACCACATACTGTGACAGCCCCATTCCCAGGGCAGGCTGAGCCGCCCATAATTACAAAAAAAAAAAAAGAAAAAAAAAAAAAAAGAAACAAAGCAACCAGAGCCACGGGCCTCAGACACTGGGCTGCACTCTGCACCCGTTGGCAGCCCTCATAAGTGAGCCCGTTCCTACTCCTCAACACTGTCAGTAGAGGCAGGTCCCAAGCCACACCTAGTGTCAGAGGCGTGGGTCACCGACTGGGCTACACAGCACAAAGGACAAGAGGAGCTTGCTCTAGAGCCTGGGGTTAGCACACCTCTGCATCCCGGAAGTGCTTTTCCTCTGACCACTATGGAGACCGCTATGATGTCATCCTCCACGAGGAAGATGGGAAGAAGCAGCACCATGGCGGAGCTTGGCGACAGCCCCTGGCCTTCTCGGACATCCTGGCAGCTACGCAGGCTATGTAAGAGGCGTTGTATGAATTTTCTGTTGGCCAGACTTCCAGCTCGTCTGAATCAGAGACGTTCCAGAGCACTGGCCCGACTTGGAACCAGAACTACACAGTGACATCATTCCGCAGCTTCTAAGTCATGGTAGCAGGCTATTTTGAGAAAAAAAGCTTCATTGTCTGCAATTTATACGTGTTCAGACTACAACCAAGAGAAGGGATCAAGGAAAGCTGTCTCAGGTCAACTGCGACTGAGCAGGGCTACTTGCTGGGTCTATGATGAGATAAAGTGACATATCATATCTACACCTTCAAGCACACCATGGTTAGTCCCAAATATTCAGAGACAAGTGGTCACTGAAGGGCTGAGGGGCAGGGGTGGCCTCTTGGGGCAGGGGGACCTAAGCACGAGGCAATAGTACTCAGCGGAAAACACTGGCTTCAGCTCAACAAATCCATATGCATGCTTCACTCTTAGAGGGACTTTATTTTAAAATCTTTTTAAATGACATTTTTTATGCATTAAGCTCTATTGTAAACTCCTGAGAAGCATGAACTCTCTCCATTCACACAATTCCCGCTATGATTTTGCAGATGGGAAAGCTTGGTCTCAGCAATATTGAGACACTGGTCTGAGTTCACCTACTTGAGTATTCAGAAGCCACACTCACTTCTGCGGAGTCTGGTGGTTCGCTAATGCCGCAGACGGCGGACCTGTGACTCACAGCCACGACTCTGGTTGAGGAACTTTATATCTTTTGGCTGGAAGCAGGCAGCAGTGCGGAGCGCCCCTGACAAAGCTGGGGCTGAACAAGCCTGCCTTTCTCGCCTTTCATCCCCTGACACAGCGACAGGCGTGGCTTTACTCAGTGTGTTCCTGGTGGCTGGTGAACTGGAAAGTAGCATTATGTTTTAATACCACATGCCACTTTTCTTTTAACGGTTGAGTCTTTATGAGTATTTATCTGCAGATGTCTAGAAGATGTCCAGATTTCTTTTGTGCTTGTCAAGTATTTTGTTCAGTGTTTAATATCATGTATTGCAACTGAGTCTGCTATACACCAATACTTGCTATTGGTTCAGCAGACTGAGTGCATTAGAACAACTGCGTTGAAATTTCAATTTATTTTACGGTGCAGATATGGCCTCCTCCATTTTACCTCTGTGAATTCTTCCGCAGCTCCTTGCAAATACCCCTTCAATTGAATTAGCAGTCATAAAAGTCCAACATTAATTCACAATAATTGAGGCACAGGCAACCCAGGGGCTGATTCTGCATTTGGCCTTGACTAAAAGTAAAGATTTCTTCGTCCAGCTGTGTGTGCCCTTGATTTCTTTTTTGAAAACATTTCTAAGTGATTCTCTGTGCTTTGTGGGGTGGACAGGGAAGTAGAAACCCAAGTAACCCATTCTCCGAATTTCACAAAAACAGAGGGGCCAGCCCAGATGGAGAGAGCATCCAATGAGAATTGCTACATGAAAAATCCAGCCTATAGTAGCCTGTCACGTTCCATTATTGGTGTGAAACACTGAAACCCAACGCAGATGGTCAGTTCAAGACAAACTAGAAGAAATGAACACGAGGAGAGTTAAAAGGTATTAATTATTCTCTAAAGAGAAAATACAAAATATGTAGAAGACACCCCCTAAAAGAGCTCTAAGAGAATTCATGGGGCTCCTCCCCAAGAGCAGTGCCAATGATTCGTGTGAATTAGGTTCCCAGGCCCTCCCTTGGCCACCCAGTGGCTGAAGGGTTAAGGGGGCTCACAAGGGGTTCCCAGGATGGCTGGAGAGGGATTGTGCAAGGATAGGAATTCAGGAGTGGGAGAGAGGTGGGCCTCTCTCCTCCCAGCTCAAGGTACTTCAGGCCCAGCTGGACATAAAAATTAGACAGTGTTCTTTCTGCTTCGCCCATCCTCAGCCTAGTGCAGGTGGCTGCCTGCCTCCAGGGCAAACGCATCTGAACAGAGAAAAATGTAGGCTATGCTAGGGTAGCTTGACTGGACTGCCCTTCAGCTTGGACTTTTTCTTCTTTTCTTGATTCATTCACTCGTTTATTTGATAAGCTAGGAGGTCTTCGAAATATCCCAGATTCCTAGAACAGCCCTTCACTTTGGAAGAAGCACTTCCTGGGTGCAGTTTGAAGTTGTCCTTGATTATCACAGTGCTGGTAACACGATCTCTACCCACTACCGTGAGTCACCAAGTGGCCATGGACTTGCAGAGACCTGAAGTTTGAGGAACCTTAAATTCAAGGTAGCAACAATTTGGTCTTGGGAACACTCCTCTTCCATTGCTTCAAAAAGTTAAGAATCTCTTGAACGAATCTAGTTCCAATTTATGAAGCCATAATCTCCTGTAAATCAGATGAAAATTGTCCTTTAAAGGAGCCACCTGCAGCTCTTGACTTCTTGGGGACCTGTGCTGCCCATCTTAGCAACAATTCAGTTTGACACTAAGGTAAAGACTTGATAGTAACCAGGCATGGTGGCACACACCTGTAATCCCAGCACTCGGGAGACTGAGAAAGGAGGATCGGTGTGAGTTCAAGACCAGCCTGGGCTATAAAAGTGAGCTCAAGGCCAGCCTGAACTGCGCAGTGAGACCCTGTCTCAAAAAGACAAAAATAAATAAATAAATAAATAAATAAATAAATAAATAAATAAAAGATTTGATAGTAATCCCTACTTACGAAACAAAGGATGTTTTCAAAAGGAAGGAAAAAATACGGATTGGAAGAGAAAATACTGGATGAAATGTGAGCACGGAGCAAGTGGTGCTGGAGTGAGAGTTTTGGTTTGTATTTTATGGAGCAATGTTAAAACAAAATTTAATAGCAAGATGATAAGAGATTAGCTATAATTAATACCATGCATATTATTATCTGTAAAGACTTACACAGAGAGAAAGATGTAGGTACAAAATGTCTCTAAGCAACATAAGCACAAACCTTCCTATTCTATGAACTAAGATCCATTAACACATGTTTTTTTTTTTCTTTTCTCTTCCTTCCATTCCTTTCCCCCATTCTAGTTCTTTTCTCTTTTCCAACAACTTCTTCCCATTTTATAGTATCTTTTGTACATTTTAGATTTATCTACTCTTTCATTTTCTCACACCGGAGAGGCAATACGTCTACATATACGAATCTCATTTATTTCGTTAATGAATATTATCTCAGTTTGTATCCACTTAGCTGTGAAAGTCTCAAATTTAGGGTTCTTTATGTCTGAGTTGTACTCCATTGCGGGAAGAAACCCTGCGTCTTTTATCAATGAAATGACAATCTCTGTGGTCCTCACTTGGTTTGCTCTGTTTTGTTGTTGTGATATTGATGTTGTTGGTTTCTGTTGACGTGACGAGCAATTCCGTTCCATCAAGTCACAGCACACAAACCAGGGGAGAGTAAGAGAATTTCCTAACCCTCTTCTCAAGACTTTGCAAAAGACAGTCATGGTGTGGACATAGTCTGACTGGAGTCATAGCAGAAGATGACCACATAATACGTGCACCCTACCAAAATAACAACCGTGTTTTTTGCACCAACTACAATCAAATCAACACTAGTCTTACAGAAAGATGTATTTCATAGTTCACACTTTGGGACATATTAAGAGTGTTGAAATAAATAAGAATTAGAAAAATTGTAGGTTTCCTCCACAAAGTGAATACTGATACAAAGTTGCACAGCAGGATTTAAAAACATATTAAGAAGCCGGGCGTGGTGGCTCACGCTTGTAATCCCAGCACTCGGGAGGCTGAGGCAGGAGGATTGGTGCGAGTTCGAGACCAGCCTGGGCTACGAAAGTGAGCTCAAGGCCAGCCTCAACTGCATAGCAAGACCCTATCTCAAAAAGACAAAAAATAAATAAAAAATAAAAAAAATAAAAACATATTAAGGTTAAATTTTTAATTTCAAAAAGACTCCTTTCCCTTTAAAACTAACACACAATTTCTGAAGAACACAATCCTTTGACTACTGTCTTTTATAAGAAGAATTATTTTTAAAATTTTTGTTTTGTCTTTTGCTTTGCAATATGCATGTGTTTTTACATACAGACATTTTAGTAAATGGGTGTTGTGCACAAAATCCCATTTTCTTTACATAGTGTGTGAAGTTCGTATAAGCCTGATCAAATTGCTTTTATAATAGTACAATTTTTAGTTTCTCCTCTCTCCAAAAACTTTTCTTTTTTTAAAATAGGCAATGAAATGAGCTCTGACTCTTCAACGGGGAGCATTTGGGAGACGGCAATGCATGGTTTCGTTGCAACCACATTTTGTTCTTTCTGAACCTCTACTGACCTTCAAGCTTAAAGTCTGGGTAATTTTTTTTTCCCATGCCCTAGAAGCGTAAGCAGTTTGGTCTGAGAATAGGTGACGAATGTAACCAGGAGGAAGCCTACATAAATCTGTGGGAGTGCCCTGAACAGTAAAGCATTTTAGGCTCGTGAGGAAAATACTATGGCCCCAAAGGAAAGGATTTTAAAACTGGCCAGGATCTAGTTTTTAAATCAAGATGCTGGATTTGGGGTCTACGAACACTTGAAAGGAACGTGAATTCTATAGAGGTGGTCAGTTAGATCTACCCAATGACGGCGTTGACACACACACAGAAGGCTGCATCCTTTGAAGCAGTCGTCTGTAGGAATGATTCTCAGCAGAGAAATTAGTGCATATTTCCTTTCAAAACTACCTGTTTCTTCCTTAGGAAAACCATTCAGTGGGTCACCCAGGGAGTTGTTCTGGTAAAATCAGAATCATAGGATCTTTAGTCAAAAGACCGCCGAGGCCAGACCACTGGGACAGTTAGTGGCATAAAGTTCCAGGAGGGATAATTAGCAATGACAAGTGGCCTACAGACCTCTCCATACCACTCTTCCTCAGCTTTCATTACCCTTGACCATTGTCACCAGCGCTGTCTTCCGTCCCTCTTGGCGGCTCCAGTTTCTCCACTGCACTTCACTCATTTCATCTGCTGAAATCTATCTCCCTCTCTCAACCCGAGACTCACAGCTTGCTCGGGCCCAAGATCTCTGGGGTCCAAGTTAAAGGTTTCTCATTCCTGCCTCTGCGATCCTCTTACTTTCCATGTTAGCATCTTCTACAATGTGCTTCTTTCCTTGACTTCTCATTAAAATCTGCCTTTTATCCAATCAGAACGTGTCCTCGTTTGCCTTTGAAATCCTCCTTTTGACAGATAATCTCCCTCCGCAAGCATACGCTGAAATGAACTGATCTGAAATACCAGCATAATTTTTAAAGATTTCTTTTAAAATGACCCAGTAAAAAGGCCCAGCAGAGGAACTCAGGAAGGTGGATGAATTTTATCCAATTATCTTAATAATTGAATCTAAGCCATATCATAACCATGAGATGCAAATTATTATCACACCTGCACTTCAAGGACAGCTGGCCACCAAATAGACAGTGCTCACATGGACAGTAGAGGAAGTTAAAGTTGATATGGCTGAACTGGAAATTTTGTCTTCGGATACATTCGATTGGCACGGAATGAGCTGTTTACACAGGTGCACGTTTCTGTATCCTTCGGCATGGCAGAAGCCACAACAATAAGGTGTGTGAAACTCTCCTGAGCACAAATGCTTCTCTGTCACCCCATACTCTTCCTGGCTGTCACAACCTGGAAGTATGTGTCTTGTCCCACTTGTGAATGTTGTTTGACAAGTTGCATTGGGCGAATGTGGAGGACCAGAAAAGGAAGAGAGATTGAAAAATCTGATATGCATTGTATGGCTGCTCTGTGTGCCAGAATTTTCTAGAGCATTGAGCAACCATTGACAGACCCTGTCCCTACAGCTACTGCCTATTTGTGCACCTTTTCACGACTAGAGGAGAAAACTGAATGTTGCTGAAATGTAATGACTTCTGCAAAACTACACAGCAAGTGAAAGGAAGAGAGAGTCGGAATTTCTCCCTAACCCTGCTGGCAAATGGCCATGTGATTCCTGCCCCTCTCAGAACAGTACCTGCTTGTGAGTTCGCTCACAGGGAGCACGCTCCACATCACAGGACTGACACGGACCACCTGCTTCTGGCTTGACATCCAGGAACGTGCTTAGCTGCGCTCCCAAAATGGGTTGTACAGTGTAACATGCAGACGAATTAATCTGAGGAGATGCCTGGGAAATTGTACATAGAAATACGTTCACTTGCAAAACTGTTTATGTTTTCTGCATGCTGCTTGCTCGATTTCAACATTAACACCATTCATGCCTCCTGGGTCAAGCAAGAGGGCTTTGTTCCATTTGCAGGTAGAGGCAGCGCTGTGTCTTCCTTTATTCTGGTTTAATCAAGTTTCTACCCATTCCCTTTCTCTGTGTTTGTGGTTGGAAATTTTCAGCATGGTTGTCAGTGGCACCAGTTCCCTAAAACCTTTCCTTGTATATTTAAACCTTTGTCCCTCTACTATTGCATTTGAATTTGAGGGGCAGGGTACTCGCACTTCCTCATTTCCTGTAGCGCAGCGCCGTGGAAGGGGCCTTCTGCTGTCACTGCCCTGTGCCCCAAACTGACCCCTGACTCTTAGATTTTGCTGTGATAACCTTCGGTTCCAAACTATTAGTTTTATTTTACCCTATAGCAGGATGCACCTTCTGCTTCCAAATTAATTATCTGTCAAGTGCATCACAATTTTCTTTTGGATATTTCTCAATGATACATGATCTGTGATGAGTAATAGTTTTACTTTTCTTCTTTTTCTTGCTTTTGGAAATCAATTGATGATTGATTATTTAAGATACCTTCCTGAGCACATCTTCAGATAAATGACACGTCCTGTGCACTGCTTTCCCTTGCTTCAGAGTAGCATTTGCTGTTTTATGATCCTTGACTTCCCAGAACATTGGGTGAGGACTCCAACGACGATCCAAGGCCGTGTGCTCTGGCAGTGATTTGATCTCAGCACCTGGAGGCTTCTCATCCACTCCCACACATTCTGCCTGTGTGTCTCCTATTAATTCTGTCTGAGACTAAGTTGGCTCAGTGGACCTTGAAGGTTGACTTTCAGTCCTCTCAAGCCCTTGCATCTGAGAAATTTCCTTCTGTCACCCACATTGATGCTCTTTCCTCAGTGCTCCTTGCCTCTCTGGAGCTCTAATTGTTTGTGTGCAAGTCTCATTTCTTTCTTTCTTTCTTTCTTTCTTTCTTTCTTTCTTTCTTTCTTTCTTTCTTTCTTTCTTTCTTCCTTCCTTCCTTCCTTCCTTCCTTCCTTCCTTCTGTCATCTTTCTTCCTTTCTTCCTTTCTTTCCTTCGTCTCTCTTTCTGAACCTTGCACTTGCCAGGCAGGCACTTGTGCCCCTGAGCTCTCACCCCGGCCCTCCCCTCTTGCCCCTCTCCTTCCCACTTCCCTCGCCCTCGCATATGGTCTCTATCTGTACCTATTTTGGTGTGAGCTATGTTTTCAGAGGTTTTGCCCTCTACCATTCCTGTTTAAAACAAGGCCTAACTTTTAAAAAGCTTTGAGCTTTTAAAAACTACAGCCATGTTTCCACACTCAACACACTTGTGCACATGCTCTCATTTTACTCACTTGAAAGCACTGACACGGTAGGTGAGATTTTGGAGCGCCATATTTCACTGTTACACTTTCAATGGAGAAAAGGCAGCTGCTTGTTCCTGACAACCAGATTGGGCTCCCCTTCTGAGTTTGCCAATGCCCGTGAGTTAGAACTTCTCTTTGCCTCCTTGGGATACCTCTGCCTTGGGAAGTCCAGGTGAACAATAAAGAGTTTTGGGGGCCTGGCGGGATGGCTCAGTGGTCTAAAGCGCCTGCTTGGGAAAGCTTGGGCGGCTTCAGGGACCGCGGTTCAATCCCCGGCACCACATGTTCCGCCAGCCCTGCCCTCGGGGCGGGCTGAGCCGGCCATAAAAATGAGTGAATAAACAAACAAAGGTTCT
>PVJA010035639.1:0-21694 GCA_004027025.1 Myocastor coypus | reverse complement strand
TTTTTTTTTTTTTTTTTTTTTTTTTGCAATTAGAGCGGTATTCAGTTAACAGAGCAACAGTTATTTCGTATAAGCTGCATCAGAGACAACTGAAGATGAAAAACTACCATCCCCATATATAACTAATATGTGCTGTGCACCAACAAGAACCTTCTTTAAATTTCCATGCTAATTTACAATCCCCATACTGTACCAGGCAAAGTTAGAGTCTATTGAAAATACCACCAGGGCAGGGCTATCTAAAAACATATACAGTAGTGTGTTAACTATACAAAAAAAAAAAAGACACTGTACAGTTTAAAAACAAATCTTTCACAGCCTTACATGTCAGTGTTTTTTTCTTCAAAAGAAGTTGTATACAGGGGGCTTAAGTGCTTTTATAAACAAGAAAAACATACTGGGCTAGAATCAACTTATTCATTATCATACTCTTCTTCATCCTCCTCATCCTCTTCTTCCTGCTCTTCATCCTCATCTTCCTCCTCCTCTTCCTTCTTTTTCTTGCTTTTTTCAGCCTTGACAACTCCCTTTTTTGCTGCATCAGGTTTTCCTTTAGCCCGGTAGGCAGTGAAGTCCTTTTCATCCTTTTCCTTCAGCTTAGCAGCCTTCTCCTATGGCTGCTTGTCCTCTGCTGCAGTATTATTCCACATTTCTCCAAGTTTCTTCGCAACATCACCAATGGAGAGGCCAGGCTATTCTTTGATTTTTAGGCGATACTCAGACCAGAACAAGAAGAAGGCTGAAGGAGGCCTCTTGGACACAATGGGATCCTTGAACTTCTTTTTTGTTTCTCCTTTAGGAGGAATGTAAGTTTTCATTTCTCTTTTATAGTAAATGGCCTTGTCCACTTTTGCCACGTCTTCATTTTTCCTTTTTCTTTAGCAGACATGGTCTTCCACCTCTCCGAGCATTTCTTAAAAAACTCTGAGAAGTTAACGGAAGCATCTGGGTGCTTCTTCTTGTGCTCCTCGGCAAGTTTACACAAAGAATACATATGATAACATCTTGCCTCTAGGCTTCTTAGGATCTCCTTTGCCCATGTTTACTTGCTTTCCTCAGCGAGGTACAGTCGCCAGTGCCAGTCTGGCTCTCACTTGCCCTGGTGCTGTCTCTATGGAGCTCAATGTACTGCCAGAAGTTTTAAAAATTACTGGAAATGACAAAAATTGTCCCATTCTCTGTGTTCTATATATGTGTGTATGTACATGTGATTAGATACACACATACTAGTTTGCGTGTATATGTTACTATTAACAGATGATGTTTTTAGAAAAGATAAAATTCACGACAGATGAAAATACAAAGCAAATACTTCCCAAAGGTTTTATTTAACTCATTAATTAAAGAATCAAGAAAAGATTGCAACAATATCAAAAGAGAATACAGAGTTTCAGCCTCCCCAACACTGAGATTACAGGCATGCACCACCACACCTGGTTTTGGTGGCTGGCTCTGTGTGCGTGTGGGGTTCCAGGGCCAGAACAGCATGCGGTAGCAGGGATCAAACCTGAGTCCTTGCACTTGCCAGGCAGGCACTTATACCAACAAACTATCTCCCCAGTCCTGGAGTACCACACTTTTTTATAGTTCAATAAATGCTAAAATAATTTTTAAAGGGATACAAAATTAGTTATTATTACCTATGTCATAAGCAGTGGCATGAAATAAAATTGCCTTTCTGCAGATAGGAATTATTTAGTACATTTTCTGCAAGTTAGTTTCTTCCTGTATAGGGTTTTTTATTTTTAAAATTTTAGCTTATTGTTGCATGTATATAGTACATAATGTTTAATGTTTACACTCCTTGTGGGAAGTTGGCATGTGTGTGTGGCACGTCTTTATTTCTTTTTGTCCTCCCCCCATCCCTTGATCCCCTTTTTCTTTCTTGTTGTATATGTTTGCAGTGTGTAATGTTTATCCTTTTTGTGGAGCAGGTATATGTACATAACACATCTAAATTCATTTTTAGGGGCCCAACAGGATAGCTCAGTGGTCTAAAGCGCCTACTTAGGAAAGTTTGGGTGGCTGCAGGGACCACAGTTCGATCCCCGGCACCACATGTTGTGCCAGCCCTGCCCTCAGGGCAGGCTGAGCCGGCCATAAAGATAAACAAACAAACAAACAAAAGTTCTGAAACAAGAAAAAAATTAAAATTAAAAAATAAATAAACTTTAAAAAATAAATTCATTTTTTAGATCTCTTCTACTTTCTTATATTTTTCCCTCCACCCTCTCCCTACTTCCTCTTTTTATTTTACACTGTGAGGTTCTCATGTAATATCAACCATGTGATATTTAAGCTTGTGCATCTGATTTACTTTGCTTAATGTTATGGTCTCAAAGTGCATCCCTTTTCCTACAAATGACTCAAGTTTTTCTTTATGGCTGAGTAATTCTCCATTGTGTGTAAATACCACATTTTCTGTATCCATTCATCTGTTCTTGGACCTACAGAACACTTCAAAGATCTAGCCGTTATGCATTCTGGTACACAAACAACAAATGCACTAAGAGAGACAATAGAGAAACTATGCCTTTCACAATAACATTCAAAGAGCTGGAATACTTATGAATCAATCTAACAAAGGAAGTAAAAGATGAGGATTTCAGAAAATGGAAAGATATTCAGAACTCATGGATAGGACAAGCCAACCTTGTGGAAATGGCTATGCTCCCCAAATAGTTATACAGATTCAAAGCAATTCCAATTAAAGTACCATTAGTTTGTCTCACAGATCTAGAGAAAACATTCCTAAAATTCATTTGGAGCCAGAAGAAGCCTAGAATAGAAAAAATAGTCCTAGGCAACCAAGAAAAGGCAAGAGGCATCACAATCCCTGACCTGAAACTATACTACAAAGCTACTGTGATGAAATCATCATGGTACTGGCAAAAACATAACAAACCTAAGGATCAATGGAAAAGATTAGAAGATACAGAAACAATTACAAACACACTAAGACACTTTATCTTTGACAAAGGGGCCAGACATGGCTAGTAGAAAGATAGCCTCTTTAATAAATGGTGCTGGAAAGATTGGCTAAGTTTTTGCATGTCAAAAGAAATCAATTATAAAAAGAAAAGCGATAAATTGGGAAAAAATCTTAGCCAGCTATCCTTCAGACAAAGGACTTCTATCTAGAACATATAAAGAATTAAGGGGGATGGGAAAACAGCTTCGTAGAATAAGTGCTTGCCTGGCAGGCATTAGGGCCTGAGTTCAATCTCAGGTTCCGAAAAAGAAAAAAAAAAATTAAGCCCCCAAAATTCAGACTCAATTTTTTAAAAAATGGGTACCTGAGATTAATGCACACTTCTCATATGAAGAAATACAAATGGCAAATAAATATATGAAAAAATGCTCAACATCATTAGTCATTTGAAAAATGCAGATTACAACAGTAATGAGATTCCATCTCACCCCAGAAAGAATAGCTAACATCAAGAAGTCAGCCAGTAACAATGCTAGAAGGGCTGTTGGGGAAAGGAACCCTTCTGCACTGTTGGTAGGAGTAGAGACTGGTACAACCACTATGGAAATCAGTGTAGAGATTCCTGAAAAAACTAGGATTGGAGTCCCATTCAACCCATCTATCCCGACAATATTATTACCACAGTGATATATGTACACTCATGTTTATAGCAGCACAGTTTGTCATAGCTAAATCTTGGAAACAACCCAAATGTCCATTAACTGTGGAATAGATAAAAAAAAAAGATGTGGTATTTTTACACGATGGAGTATTACTCAGTTATAAAAAAAGATAAACTTGAGGCTTTTATAGATAAATGGACCCAACTAGAGACCATACTCATAAATAAAATAAGACCCACATATGTAAACATTGTGTCCTTTCCCTAGAATAAAAACCTGAAAGACTAAAATCTGAAAGGTACAATAGATACTGTGAAAGGGAAAGAAACTGCGCAAAGGGAGGGAACAACTAGGATGAGGGAAAGAAGAAAAGGAGGAAGAAAAAAATATGTTTATATGTAGGACAGTTGGGATAATTGTACAGCTGATTTCTACTGGTTTATTGAAAGGAATTGTTAATGCTTAATTTTTCTTCTCCTTAATTTTTTGACCAATTCTGCATGCTTATAGCTGTTAATCTGAACATCTTATCTGAAGACAACAGTATGTAGTATGATAACCATTGTTGAATTCCTATAAGCTTGTTTAGTGAAATTCTGTATTATTTCTTTTTTTTTTTTGGTGGGGGGGGACCAGGGCTCGAACTCACAACCTTGCACTTGCCCAGCAGGCACGACCTTGCACTTGCCCAGCAGGCACTTGTGCCTTGGAGCTATCTCCCCAGCCCCACTGTATTATTTCTTTCTTTCTTTTTTTTTTTGTGGAACTGGGGATTGAACTCAGGACCTTGAATTTGCCAGGCAGTCACTTGTGCCCCTGAGCTATCTCCCTAGCCCTAAAATTCTGTATTATTTCTAATGTTTTTAAAAATTATTTCTCTTCTCTTTAAAAAGTGATTTAGCTATTATGAATTATACTGTTATGAACACAGGCATACATATATCATTATAGTTTAGTTGCACAGGATTTTTATTAATTTATTTTTATTTATGTATTTGGTACAGGGCACTCAGACTCATGTACCATCACTCCCAATCTTGGTGGCCCACTCAGCGCACTTGGCAGTGGGGCCTGTGCAGCATGTGATGCCAGGCACTTGGTCTGCTGAGCTATCTCACTGCTGACCTATTGCTCAGGGTTTTAAATAGCCATATGCAAAGACAAAAATAAACAGCCAAGACATCATTAAATGTCAAAGACTTTTGAAAAATCTTTCCTTATGTTGCATATAATGATCTTTATTGCATCTAATATTTTATATTAACTGTGTGACTCTAACCTTTTTGTTTTTCAGAAACTGATATTGTATGTCCAAAAGGTTTAAAAAAGAAATTACCTGTAAAAATGCTCCTGTTTCATTCTTTGTGAATTCCATGCTTAGCCTGCTGAATTCATTGACCCATAGATTATCAACAGTACTAAAAATTCTTTCCATACCAACAGTAGGCACTGGAATCAGAATATAATTTTGAGCCAGCATTAACATATTTGGAGCTACTGGCTCTTTGTTGAAAAATGTTTCCATGTATCAAGGAATGTTATTCTCTCATAGCAAAGGGACAAGAAATCAGTGTCCTCATAAAGTAAATTCAGAGGAATTTTTCTATTCCTTCCATGGAGATAATTTCCATATTTGAGCTACTTTACCCGAAAGGGATGATTTTGGGAGTTGTTCTATGAGTAGGTAAGTGACCAATGCCATATAGAAGATGCTTAGAGTACAAGGAAATTGCTAAAAGCAGCCACCTTCTTTTGCTATTTCCTGGCTTCTGACCTGATGGCTTATGAGTCACATGTGTCCCTGGGAGCATGCACTGAGTACCATGAAAGTAATCTAAAATCAGTGTGTAGGGCCTCCACTTTTACATTAAGTTCCCGTTGTGTATGTGGCTACAAGTCCTTTACTCAATCTTTGTTATATGTTTTATTTTCTGTCTTTTCTGAGTAGTTTTTCCCCTATTTTGTTGATAATTTATAAAATAAATTCTTGGGTCTAATTATCATTTCCATAGACTTGATGCTTAGCTTTAATTTGTTTTTTTACTATATCATTTTCTAATTTTATCTGTTGCTCTCTTTCTTATATTTTCCCTTCCTCTTCAATTTAATTCTCAGTTTGTTTATATTGCTTGTTGCTAGTGTGATTATAAATGAGTTCAAAATCATTAAATTTGGGGCAAAGGATATAACTCCATGGCACAAGTGCCTGTGCAAGGTCCTGAGTTTGGCTTTCAATACAAAAAATAATAAATAAATAAATAAACAAACAAATAAATAAATATCACAAATTTTTTTCTTAATGTACTTGTGGCCTGATCACTTAGTATAACATATATCACTCTTACTATTTGTAGTTTGTTAAGTTTTAAGTCTTGGCTTATATTATCTCTTTTGCCTAAGCATTATTGGACTACTTAGGAATTTCTAAGAAATTTGGGTTTCTAGTTTATCATTATTGTCTTTCTCTGTGCTTTTCCCTGCAGAAAATGTGGCAGTGTGTGGTCTGTGTGGGGAGCCACACCAACATGGAAGACAGTAGAGAGGTGCAGTAGCGCTCCAGTGTCCTCCCAGCACTCGCTCTTATTGCTAGCTGAGATGCACATGTAACCACACATCACTTAAATTATACCAGATATCATGAGTGGAGACTTCAGAGGACCCCAGATTCCTAAACCACACAGAAGGGGTTGCCTGTTACCATTTAGTGAATTTTTTCTTCAACTTACTCATTACCTCTTTCCTTAACCAGAATGGCTTGAGGGCCTGAGTCCCAGGGAGCAAATATGGTACCTTACCTTCTTGCTTGTACACCTGCCTCTGTCGCGAGGTTTCCCATAACCTCTGAAATCTAAAGGGCTTTTAGTTCATATGAGGTTTTTAGTCTGTGGCTTCACTTGTAATAAATGTTAGAACATGTAAGTAAATGCTGTTATTTTCTGAATAAACAAATCCTACATTTAAAATAGCTAAATTTTAAAAGGTTTCTATTAATATAATACATACACATTTATTTTAAAAATACCTGACAATTAAAAGGCTTATTGAGACACGTGGTGCTCCCTGTTCTTCTGCACACCCCTTCCTTTCCTAGCGGCAGTCTCTTCCAGTGCTGTGCTGGTTTATTCCTGTAGGGTAATGCCTTGGTCTACCTGCCTTGGACAGTGTATGGTAACTTCCTCATGTGGTAGACATTGGTTTTAATTTCTACAATCATTTGCATTTGCTCTTAATAATGCTCACTAGTTATTTCATTTTCCTTGATATTCCACTCCCTTTTTAAAAAATAAAATCTCATCTATTTACCACATATACACCAACCTTAAAATTTTTTATTATGCATACCTCCACTCCCTGCCTCCTCTGCACATCTATGCCATCACATTGTGTCTTCTTTTTTCTTTTTTTTTTTCCATGAATAAGGCACCATTTTTTTTTCCTTTTCTAAAAAAAATTAAGTTTATTGGTACAATTTAAGTATGCATATTGACCAGGTTCATTGTAGTGGATTTTGTTTTCTTTTTTGTCTTTTTTTTTTTTTTTTTTTTTTTTTTTTTTTTTTTTTTTTTGGTGGTACTGGGGATTGAACTCAAGACCTTGTGCTTGCCAGGCAAGTGCTTATTCTACTGAGCTATCTCCCCAGCCCTTCTTTTTGAGACAGTGTCTTGCTCTGTAATTAAGGCCAGCCTTGAATTCACTTTGTAGCCCAGGCTGGCCTGGAACTTATAGCAGTCCTCCTGCCTCAGCCTCCTGGGTGCTGGGTTTATAGGTGTGCACCACCATGCCCAGCAGTTGCAGGGAATTTGTATCTGAGCATAATATATCTTACTCCTGCCCTATTCCCATTTTTCTCTAGAGACATCCTCCTAGGGCTAATCTATGATGGACTAGGTGTTCTGAGGGCATCTTGCCCAGAAGACATCTCAGAATCTTTCTGCGTTGGTTCTGCTATCTTTTATATTCCCTATCTTCTTTTTCCTGGTTTATTTTATTTTTCTTTAGGAAATCCTCAGGCAGTTTTCACATATATCATTGGAAATATGTGCTCTGAGTTTTTTCACGGATTCTTGCAACCTGTGTGTTCTTCAGCGGTTTGATGCTGTCTTGAACCTGATTCTGTAGGCACAGAATGAAACTGATGAATGAGGGTCACCAGACCCCATCCGTTGTGTGTGTGTGTGGGGGGGGATCAGATGAAAGGCGGGTAGGTAAGCTGAACATGACAGAGGACGTGGATGGCCATCCTGCAGGGACCAGAAAGCCAGTAGTGTAGACACTGAGAACCAGCATGCTGCAGCCACAGTATGTGTGAGGGTGACTTTGGGGTTTGTTTGGCCACTGGGTGGGTGTGGGTGATTGTCAGAGAAGTCAGTGGGCTTCTAGATTACATTAGTAAAACAAACAACAACACCTTCCTCACAAGTGAAGTTGGAGCCTATTTGCCTTTACAAGGAGCCATTCACAGTAGATACACGGTTTTGTTCTGGGTATATAGTGTTCATTTGGCAAATTGCTCATCCTTAAGGGCTCATTTCAGTTGTCATTTCACTCTATAGCTTTCCCTGACACTTCCCTTATTCACATCCATTTATTACGTGTCTTGATCTTCAGTTTTTTATTTACTTACCATGTTGCTAAAAGATGTATCTTGCTTCTCTATTACATCAAGTCTCTCAGGGATATTCAGAGAAGTCACTTAATCCTTGTGGTTATGAACTTGGACTAGAAGCAATAATCTTGGCTCCCTTTTTGTCCCTGAGCTTTGTAAATATCAGATGAGTTGTATATCATGGTGCTTTACAAGGAGCGAATGGGAGATGGTGTTACTTCCTGTACATTTTTTACTCTAATGAATAACAGCCTTAAGTTAGCAAGCCAGTTAAGCAGCCCTGTTCCTAGCATCTGTGCAAGCATCCCCACCCTAATGTGCCCTGAATTTGTCAGTGGGAGAAGAATGGCTTGTTCACTATTTTCCAGCTTTTTTAGCACTAGGACCTTTCTTTCAGCTTATCTTTTGCCTCTCCTCTCTGAAGTCTGGGTTGTCACTACTCATACAGTATCCTGTCTCATAGCTGCATCCTGTAGGGAGGAATCAAGCAGAGTCTACCCAGTACAGTCTAGGGCTTCCTAATGTGTCAGACATAGCCTGGGATTTTCAGACCTAAGTCCTGGGAATGATATTGCTACCCTGGTGCAGGATGGTCCGCATTTTCCTATTCTGCTGCATGGTGAAGCTGGTGACTGCTGGCGGACCTGTTGGTCTGGGTCTTTGCACAAACCATTGTGGTCTCAAATCTTAAGTCTGGCCCTGGATACTCCAGACCAGAAGGCCTTCTTATTTATACTCCCTGTGTTAGCCATTGACTTGCAATTCCAGAAGCTTGAGACCCTGGCTACTGGATTTGAGGGAACACCCAACATTAACCACATGCTATGCCAGAGCCAGCCCTCATGAGGAAACCTTTCTTTTCAAGATTTTCCCAGCCCTTCTTTGCAAGCCAGGCTTCCCAGTGTAGACTTCTTTCCCCAGTCTTTGTATTTAAGGAGTTTCTGTTATACTGGGCTTTGACCGATATGCAGGATGACCACAGCAGGGGTCCTTAATCTTGAATAACAGGAGTTCAGGTATCTACTCTGCCTTCCAAGAAGGTGCTCTGAGCTATATATTCCCTGTCATCAGTTTTACATACCCTGGAGATCTCGGTCATCAGGGAGTTCATTTTTCTAATTCCTGACTGTGGGTGCCTGCTCATCTTGTGCTACTTACCTGGGCACCTTTTAAGTGACTGCTTTTGTGAAAGAAGGTTTTCTTCCTTTGACTGAACCACCATGTCTAGTGTAAGTATAACTTAGGATAATGCCAGGGAACTTGGAGAAAGTGGGCTAGGTTAGCACCATGGCTATCCAGGGATGCTGTGAGGCATGTCCATGTGAGTTGTGAGCAAGTTCCTGGGGCAGTTCCCCATGGAGATGTTGAGGGGAGTGAAGATAACTGCAATACAGGGAAAGAGGCTTGGTGTAGCTATGGAACAACTTTTCAGGTTACCTTGAGGAACTGACCCTCTGAACTCCGTGCTGTTGTAGGGTCTCTATGTGACAGAGATCAGTGCTACTTTTTGCTAGGGGTTCTGGCAAAACGTAGCACCATAGGTAGCCTCAGGAGTATCGTGAAGGGTGAAATTCTCTGAAAACAAGACCAAGACTATGCACTTTCCCATCTCTACATGAAACAGCCTTTGGAGATCCTTTGTTGCCGTTCAGATGATTCCTTAGCTCTTGGTCCACAGTCACCCCCTCCCACTAGCTTTATCTGGTTTATTTCTTTTCTGTCTCACATTCTGTAATTTCTTCTCATTCCAGCTTTTGAATCGAAAGGATAAGACCACCTTTGAGAAACTGGACTACCTGATGTCCAAAGAAGATAATTATAAACGAACTCGGGAATATATCCGAAGCCTAAAGATGGTACCCAGTATTCCCTATCTAGGTAGGAGTCTGAATTTGCTTATTTTCATGTGTGGTTTTTTGTTTGTTTTTGGAAACATGCTTAATGCCAAATAAGGTATTTTTATAGTTTCTAGTTGGGAATTTTCCAGGAAGCAGCAGGGGTCATGGATAAAGAGGCAGTTGGTTGGCTCTTTGGGTTGGAATTGGCTGTTGATATTTTCTGGGGATGGGAACCTTGATGACAGGGAGAAATAAGCAGTGTTCTGCCTCTTATGTGTGTGCTTTGTGAAGCCTACACAGCAGGCTACAGGCCAGACAGGTCACACATGCAGTGGAAAGACTTATCATCCACATCCTCCTGAACGAGGGCCCCTCTGTTCTGGTTCCTGGGGAGTACTAATGCACTTCATAAGGTTTGAATAAACAGAGTTTTATTATTTTTTTTTTTCTGTTAGAAAGTGTGTCCTCACTGTGTAGAATTAGAAGAAATATAATATTATATTCATTATCCTACTTTAAGATACATTATTCATATATCATTCATTTGGACATAAAATGCTTTCTGTCTCTTGAAAATCTAATGTTACTACCCACATTCTATAGTACTAAAATTGCATGTTTTACAATGAAATCTTTATTGCAACAACTTCTATATATATATGGTTACAAGTATTACTTTACAGTAAATTCTTACACATGTGATTAATGAGTCAAAACTTACATAAAAATACATGCCTTTTCATGTATATTTTCAAAGTGCTTTCTAGAGAGCTTAACTTCACACATTTATTAGAAGTTGATGGAGTTATCGCTATATCTATAAATGCTGTACATTTTTCTGTCTTTTTTCTCTCTTAAAAATTTTAAATCATTGCCAATTTGATGGATGAAAAATTATTTCTTATGAGCCAGCCAGACAGCTCAATGGATTAAAGTGCCTGCTTAGGCAGATGCAGGGACAGGGTTCAATCCCCAGCGTGCTTTGCCGGCCCCGCCCCCAGGCACACTGAGACAGCAGTTGAGATGGGTGTGTGCCTGTAATCCCATTGCTTGGGAGGCTAAAAACGGGGATCATTAGGAGTCTGATCTGTGTAGTGAGATCCTGTAGGCCCTGTACTAAATACATAAATTAAAAAAAGAAGAAGAAGAAGAAGAAGTGCTTCCCGTGCCTGCCTGGCAAATGCAGAGTCGTGAGTTTGAACCCTGGTCCCCCCCCCCAAAAAAAAAAGCTTGATCATATAGTTTTGGCTTTGGTATTATGTTAATTTTAGGAGAAAGGGTAAAACTAAGGTTTCAATGGCAATGTACACTAGGCTTTTATAGAAGAGCTGCCTGGTATTTTCAGGGATCCAATGCAGTTTCTTAGAGATACATCTCTGGCAGCTTTTAAAATACCTTCCATAAGCATTATTAATTTAGATTTTCTTATTCTTTTAAAGGTAACTTAAAAGAATTAGTAACTATTTGGGGTTTAGTAGGAAGTTGTCTATTTGATCCAAATTTTCAGTATTATTAGCATACTCTGTGTGTGTGTGTGTGTGTGTGTGTGCCTGCGTGTGTGCGTGTGTGTGCATGCACATGCACACAATTGGGTATTACACATAGGGCCTTTACACTGAGCAATCTCCCTAACTCTTTAAAAATTTTTTTTTCTAATTTTGAGATAAAGTCTTACTAAATCACTAAAGTTGCTTAGGCTGGATTCAAACTTGCAATCCTCCTGCCTCTGCCTTCCAAGGTGCTGGGATTATAGGTGTGTGCCACCATGTTCATCTTCCATTTAATTTTTTAACCATAGTATATTGCCTGGTATTATATTATAAGTTAGAGCCTCTCTGTATATACGGTTATATTTGCTTTTGTGTTCCTAATAGTTTATGTTTTTGTTTTTTACTTCCTTGTAAAACTTTGCCTTGCTAGAAATTTATCTGTTAGTCTTTCAAAAAAATTAGATTTTAGACTTATCTGTTGGTTATACTATTTTCTGACCGAATGGGCTGTATTTTATCAATCTACACATTTTGCATGGAATGTATCCTTAACTCGAAGATAAAGCATTGCAACTTAGTTGTCTCATTGGCATGTTGTTTCATAGTGATGCATAAAGATATATCTTTGTACATATTATATATAATTTTATACTATGGAAACAAGTTTAGTTTTTCTTTAAATACTGATTTTTTTAATTTTCAAGGTCTTTGGATATTTTTATAACCATTTTATTGAAATAATTACTATATAACCCATTACAAGTGTTAACATTCTTTTTGGGCGTATATTCTCAAAGTTATGTAGTCATTACTGCCACCGTTTTTAAGCACTTTTATCATTGCAGAAAGCAATCCCTTAAGCCATGAGCAGTCACTGCTCTTTCCCTAAAGTCACTCTCCTCCTTCCTCCGCTCCTAGCAGCTACTTAATCTCCTTTCTGCCTTCAGTGCTTTTCCTATTCTAGGAACTTCATACAAACTGAATCATGCCTGTTGTCTCTCAGGACTAGTTTCCTTCTCTTAGCACCATGTTTTCCAAATAATCCATGTTGAAATAGGATCAGTGCTTGGATCTTTCTTCTTGCCAAATGATAGTCCTTTGTATAGAGATACACTGCATTTTATTTTCACTATTTGGCTATTGTAAGTAACACTGCTATGCATGGCTTTTTAAAAAAAGTCACAGTGTTTTTACATTGCTTTAGAATGCGTGATGTGTTTTTTAAAATATTTGAGATTTTTCTTACAGCTGATTATATAATCAGTTTTTATAAATGGTTCATGTGTCCTGGAAAAAGTGTAATCTCTCAAATTATTATAATTGTTGAATAATCTTCAAATTATTAATTTTTGGCAACTAGTCCTATGAGAACAGAAATAGATGTTAGTATCTCTGCATCTTGAGTAGTTTTTGCCTTATGCACTTGGTAAAGAAGAATTTATAACAGTTTTAGCTTCATTGTGAAGTGTCCCATATAAGAACATGGCTCCAAAAGCCAGGCACTAAGGGTCCAAGAGATAGCTCAGTGGCATAAGCACCTGCCTGACAAGCACAAGGTCCTGAGTTCAATTCCTTGTACCAAAAAAGCCTTGCATGGTGATGCATACCTGTAATCCTAGTGTTTAGGAGGCTGAGGCAGGAAGATTTCCATGAGTTTAAGGTCAGCCTGAATTGCATAGTAAGACCAATCTCAAAAAACAAAAGTTCTTAGTTTTAGTTTGTGGGTTTTTTTTACTTCCTTGATATAAATTATGTGACATATACTTTATCTTTCATTTGTACTTGTTCTACAAATCTTTGACTGCAGTTTAGATTTTAATATTCTATATTTCCTTGTTTTAGTCATGATCCTTGCAGATAGAATTCAGTTGAACTCAATCGTAAGAGACTTTGCCGTTTTGTAGGAGTTGTGACTCTTATTGTTATTTAGTCTTATGCCAAATATTGAACTGAATTTCATTCTGTGCTTTCTTTTCTTATGTTTTCCTTACTCTCTTCTTCCAGCTTGCTATAAACCATAGTGTTTTTCTACTTAGTAGCTGGCACATCCCCAGCTTAGGTCAGCAGCAGAAGGGGATGCTAGGGTCTAAAGCATCCCCTTCAGTGGACTAAAGCACCTGCTTAGGCAGAGCAGAACAGCTGGGTTTGATCCTGGGTGTGCTAGGCCTGTCCCATCCCCGTCCCCAGGGTGCACTGAGACAGCCATTGAGACTAGGCATGGTGGCACGCATGTGTAGTCCCAGTGCTTGGGAAGCTGAAAACAAGAGAATCACCACAAGTCTGATCTCCGTAGTGAGACCCTGTAGACCCTGTAGACCCTATACTAAATATATTTTAAAAAGAGAAGGGGACATTGATGGGCACAACTCCCAAGTCCATTCCCGTTCTGTGTGAAGCTACCAAGGAGAGATGGGGTTTATGATACAAGAGTGAGGGTAGCCTGGGCCCACACTGGTTCAACTAGTGGTAGTGTTCCTGGATGGTTGTAGAGGCCTCTTTAATAGAAGTGATCCTGAGCACTGCCATGTATTGTCTGCTCTCTGCCCCTGTCTCACACTAGGCTAGGCATCTGATGCATTATCTCACCGAATGTTCACGTTAGCCCAAGTGATGATGGGTTGCCTACAGTCATATTGACTAGGAAGCGGCAGACTCGGGACTAGACCCAGATGGTCTGGCTCTGAGCCTGAAGCTGTTGACACTGCCCTTGCCTGACTTCCTGTCTCTGCTGCTCAGGTCATTGCTTTCCCACCCTGCTTACCACCTGTGTTTCCTGTGCCATTTGTGACTGCATTGCACTGGCACTATGTGAAGTAGATGAATGTCCTCTTTTTTTATGCTGCAGAGCTGTCTCAGGTGTTCAAAGTCATTGGTTAGCCTGCACCAGCCTTTGGACCCCTTGTCCCTCATAGCATCTGGTGGGTGCAGCCCTCCTTGTTCTGACCACCTCCTTTCGGCCACCTCTTCCTGGTAAGATGCTTCCCTTTATCCTCTGGATGTCCCGTTCTTCCACATGACCCCCCGCCCGGGGAGCTGCTGCACATCTGTCCCTTCAGCTGTGTGATGATTCTCCTCCTTCCTCAAGGCACTTGGGCTGTCTTTCTCCGAGTGGCCCTGAAAGACCCTGATGTGTCAGAGTTGAAGAAGTACTGGAGGTGCTGCTTACTGTTCTGAAAGCTATGTGAGGTTTTACTGCTGGAGCTCTGCAGCTTGTACTCAAAGTCATGGGACAGGGTTCCCCCTGGAGATTAGTGGGACCATCTGTGGGCCCAGGGGTTTCGGGCTCTACCTGCCTCTCCAGTTGCTATAGACAGACCTGTCCAAACCCAGGCGGTGGATTCAATCCTGGATTCCTCCTGAAAACCCAACTTGTCCCAGGGATAGATTTGTTTATCTGAGGTAGAATAGTTACATAATTTCTGGAAAATACAGTATAGGAAAAAATGTCTGAAACCATTTGTTTCCCCTGGCAAGGTCTCCATATGGGTCCTTCCTTGCTAGGGGTGGGAGGAGTGTTAGGTCCCTGGTATTTCAAGCTGTTTTGTTGCTTCCACAACTCAAGATGATGGGTGCTGCTTGGGCTGTTGTTTACCTCTAATAGCAGATGTGGCTTTTATTTTTGTAACAATTCTCTTATTCCTCTGTGGAAGATTTTGTGCTAACTGGGACTCTGTCTCTCTGCCACATAAAGATTCCCGGGCTTCGGAACACTATCCTGTGTGTGTGTGCTGCTGTGTGGGTGTGTGTTCCAGCTCCTTTGATGCAGATTTTAGAGCCATTTGGCTGCACACTGGTGTCCTGAGATCTTTGTGAAACATAATTTAAAAAACATTGAGGAAAATCTTATTACCTTTAGAACCTAAGACTTTGAATCAAACAGTTTTACACAAATTACTTCAGAGTGTGAGAATGCTATTGGGAAATAGGTCAACGTTTTGCAGCTAATTAAATACCTAGTTCTTACTGAAATGCTACCAAGGCAGGCAAAGAGCTTTGAAGAATAGCTACATCACTTACTTCTAAATAGCTGTATTGATTTAGGGCATGTTTGGTTTTCACTACTTACTTTTTTTCTTTCAGGAAATCACTAAATAAAATTAGGAATGTGATAGATTTTAAATGCTTTAGAGCTGATTCTAAAAATATCGTAGCACTATGGAAAATTGTGATCTCTCAAGGAAAAAAAATTAGGTGTCCTCACAGTTCTGAATAGTAACAAAGCACTTAAACATTCGTAGAAAATTTACCCAGACCTCCAATATGTGAAGTAAACTTCTAGAACCTGAGTTGTTTCAATGCCACTTCAGACTGTACAAAGAAGCAACACCTTCCATTTTTTTAAGTGAGACTTTATTTTCAAAAACAAATTCTGAGATTTAAAACAAAGCCAAGTTGTTTGAGTATAAACCACATAAGGCCAAACTGGAAGAACCCTAGAGACCTAGAAGATCCCTCAGAAAGAAGTGACCATTGGTCAGAAAGAAGTGTATAACTGATGTCTCAGAGCCCCCATAACAACAAGGTGAGTAAAGAGTTCCCACTCTGAGCCTGAGGGTGGGGGCCATAGGTGTGGTTTCACTGTCACCTATGATGTTCAGTAGCTCAGTGTATCCCTGGTACTGGCAGAGAAGAAACTAGAAGCAAACTGGTCATTTCTTTCTCTTTCTTTCTTTCTTTTTTCTTTCTTTCTTTCATTCTTTTTTATTTATTTTTAGGGAGGGGTCTACAGGGTGTTCATGGTCTCACTACTAGATCAGACTCATAGTGATCCACCTCTTTATAGCCTACCAAGTGCTGGGATTATGGACACATGCCACCACACCCAGTCTCAATTGCCATCTCAGGGTGCCTTGGGGGTGGAGCTGGCACAGCAGGCCTAGGGATCGAATCTCTGGCCCCTGCACCTACTTGCAGGCTCTTTAAGCCACCAAGCTATTTGGCTGGCCCAAATTGATCATTTCAAAGGGAAAGGTAGAGCAGCAAATAGAGGGAATCCCACCCCATGTGGGGTCACCAGGAAGGATGAACAAACACGGCATAGATGTGGGGAGGTGAGCTGCTTATGCGAGAACCTTGAAGTGAGGGAAAACATGTTTGTTAGAAAAACTGGCTGAAGAGTGGAGGATGAGGGGGAGGCTGTCATGAGAAGCAGCTGGAGTGGAAGGGAGGGACAGATCATGGAGGAGACACGGGGAGTGTGGCGCTCAGGCTCTGACCCCACAGTACACTAGGGAACCACGGAAGGGTTTAAGTAAGGGACAACTGGATTGGATTTGCATTTAACATATATCATCTTGGCTGTAACACAATGAGTAGCTTCCAGAAGGTTCTTCTGGAGGTAGGAGATCAATGAGAGGAGCATATATAAACCTGTGATGAGTCATTGTGGTATAGAAAGTGCTCATGAGGAGGGAAAGACCTTTACAGTTAATTTTAAAGCAAAGTTTTAGAAAAACTTGGGAGCACTTATCTGTAAGCATAGCCCTTTCACCTGATGGAGACTCACAGCGCACCCTCTGCCCTTGAGCTTGGAAAACCCACATGTACATTTGAGCGTTGTTGTGTTAAAGTGGAGGTGAAACAGCAAACACAAGAGTGGTGGAACAAACTGATGCCACAGAGCTTCCGCTTCTCAGTCATGTGGTTGAAAGGCTATTGCCCTCTGGGGGTTGCCAACTGCAAACAAAATCTAACAGCAGCCACATCAGGGATACCAATCATGTTATCCAACTGACCCCATGTTGGTCAGCACATAGGATAGTCCTTTCCTTTTCATGTCCAACTGAATAATTCCACTCCAAGTACAGGAAATCTAGTCTCTTCCAGTCCCCACCCACATGTTTCCAAGGACCCCCCCCAGGAGTACTCATGTGCTCTGTAACTCCTTACTGATGGTGCCTCCTCCTTTCCCAGTTAGGCTCTCCAGCTTGTCCCATGTGAACCAGGCTTCTTCCTCACATGGACAGCAGGGCTTAGGTATAAAGGGATGTCACAAGGAAAGCCTGAACCTGGATTCAGATACACCTGTCTGGAATCATAGCCATTCCTCCTGCTCTTCTCTTTCCTAGTAGCCAATGCTGCAGAGCCAAAGTGCTGCCTCCACCTCCTCTGGAGGCCATTTTCAGGCATTCAGCCCTTTCTGGGATTCACCAAGTGGAGAAAAAGCTTGCTCCTGGCAGAAGCTCAAACATGGTTCTCAATTAACAGGATGAACTGACTCTCCCATCCCAAAATACAGGAAACTTTTTTTTTTTTTTTTTTTAGTGTATTTGGTACAGGGTCTCACTATGTAACTCGAACTTGTAGTGATCCTCCCATTTTCAGCCTCCCCAGCACTAAGAATTACAGGAATGTGCCATCACACCTGAACTGGGTGGCCAGCTCAGTGTACCCAGGGGCAAGGCTGGCACAGCCAGGGAACCCTGGTCCCTGCGCTTGCCAAAGTAGGCAGTCCATTGAGCTATCTTGCCAGCCCCCTTTTTCATTATTTTTGCAGAGTGTATAACTATATATTATTTCAGATTTCTTCTTCCATAAGAGAAAAGATTTCTTGGGATTTTTCTCTAGTCTTTCTCTTAAAAAAAAAAAAAAAAAAAAAAAAAAAAAAAAAAAAAAAAAAAAAAAAAAAGCCAGAAGATGTCATTAAGACCTCCAATTAATGAAGCAAAAAAACCCCACAATTTGACCTGTGACTTAACCAGCATCATAGGCCAGGCAGATAGCAAGTTTAACTCAAGACTTCATTTTCTCAGCTGGGGTTCTGCCCAGCCTTAACTAGTACATCCTCTGTTCAACATCTGTCTCCATGGTGATAAACAGTGTGAGAAAAACATGAAGGTCAGGAAGGGAGCCCTCAGGGGCAGATTGGCTTCCTGTGTGCCTTGCTGTCAGAGCTGTAGCACCTTGTTCCTTTGTTCCTGGAGTATGGGAGGAAGGACCTGCCATAATTTTTTCTCTAGGTCAGGTTTTGTCTGATGCCCTATCCTCCACTCCAGAAAATAAGAGCGTAAGTTCTTTGTGTGCAAGAGAAGTGTGATTTTGGAGCAGAAATCTGTATCTTTGTTCTCTAACTTCCTTTATTCTTTGGATCTGTATTTAGAAGCTAATAATAATTTTAACAATTCATGTTCATTCTTTTACCATGTGCCAGGCACTCTGCACATTATCTCATCAAGTCTTTTCTGCATCCTTCCCCGAGGCACATTTATCTCATAGCTACACGTATAAATAAAATTCACATTAAAGGCAACCGCTTTTCTCTTCTATGTTGAACTTACTTTTGCTTCCTCTCTCACAAGTCTCTCCTCCTGGGAGCATCCAGCTGCAGTGTGCTTGCTGAGAGGCCCATGTGGCAAGGGACCAAGGCCTGCCAGCAACCACAGGGGCAGTCTGGTAACAGGTTCTGCCTAAAAGTCAAAGCTTTCAGATGACACCACAGCCTCAACCAGCAGCTTGACTGAAGTTTCAAAAGAAGCCATAAGCTAGAGATACCCATTTAAACACATCCAAATTTCTGATCCACAGAATGAATAAGATAATATATACTGGTAGTTTGGGAGTGTTTGTCACACGGCAATGGATAGGGAGCTAGTATGTTGCATACATTATACCACCTTGATCACTACCCCACACTGAATATCTGGTGTTGCTGTCCCTACTGGGCCAAAATCCATCATCACTACACATGATGGCCATAAGATCCCCAAAGGCATCAAAAAACACAAGACCCCTCTCAAAACCTCATTTTGAGGAAGGAAACTATAGGTTAAGGAAGTGGTAGTCTCTTTGAGAAGCAATGAATTCCTGCAGCTCTGTAAGGAACAGAACTTTGGGGTGACTGGCCAGGGCTGGGAAGGCCATCTTCAGAACAGCTGTGGCTGTGCATCTTGGGCCCTGGACTCCAGGGTGTGCTGGTCTGCAGAGGCCCCAGCACCTTTTCAGAGGAAAAGAGGAGTCTGTTCCATGTTATACCCAGAAAGGTTATACCTAGGAAAGACGTTAGATATCCACTCATTCTTTAAGCAGTTTTTTAAAATTACCAAAATAATGCATGGCTTGCTATACATATCATTCAAATTAAAAATTATTAAGTACAAAGTAAAAATCATCATCATCTTCTTCTGCACCTGCCCAAGGTGCCAGCTACCAGCAGATGGCTTGTGTACCACTCCAGACTTTGTCATCCACATGTACAAGCAGTGTGCCATGTATGGGAGGGGAATAATTCTGTGCTTTTTAACTAGATCAGGAGCATTTCATATTTACTGTTTTGTACCTTACTGTCTTTCCTTGAATTATTTTTTTTTTCAGTACCAGGGATTGAACTTAGGACCTTGCACTTATCAGGCAAGCACTTATTCCACTGAGCTATCTCCCTAGTTTACCTTACTTTCTTTCCAACTGAAGATGTCACAGATCCCATTCAGTAGCAGCAAATGTGGGATGCTCTGCTTCTGTCTGTGGCTCTCACAGATGCCTGGGTGATTTGCTGGTGTTACTGGGTGTATGCTGATCTGCATCACCATGGCCTAACTGATAATCACTGAAGTGATGTCTCCTTTTACAGATGGCACAATGGGAAGCATCTTTCCACCTGTGAATATATTTTCCCATCTCCATTCTGAAATAGGCATGCTAGGTGATAGGTGTGCAGCTGCTGGTGCAGACCACTTATGATTTTCCTGTAGCCATAGTGTTAGCCAGGCTGTCTCTAATTCTCCCAAGCCAGATACTGCCAGTCATCTCTTACTTACACTGAGATGATAGGTGCAAGATGACATCCTTTAAACATACAGTTCTCTGCTTGTCGGTTCTCAGGCTCTGGGCCGGTCCTCCACCCACCTGCTTCTTGAGTTACCAGTCCTGCTCCCTGTCTTTGTGTCCCCATCACAGTATTTGCTGTTCCAATCCATGAAGAAAAGCTGTCTGGCTTTGGTTTCCTGGGCAGAGGAGGCTGACCTGTGGCTCGTGTCCAGCACATGCATCTGGGACCTGCTCCATGTTCTGGGCTTCCATGAGGCTGTATGCTTCTGATCCTTTCCTCTGTTGGGATGATTAGGGTGTGGGCCCCTGTCATCATGTGGCTTCAGAAGGGAGCTTGAATTCCATTCCCTCCATGAGAGCTGTGCTTCCACACTCTGGATGGCACCCAGCTCTGCTGAAGTTCCAGGCAGCTGTGGCCAAGGAGCTCTGTGCCAATTCTGAGATGTGCCTAGATTTAGTGGGAAAGGGAACGGCCCATGACCAGCCCACCAAACCAGATTCCTCATGACCATCAGTGCACAGGCACAGGACAGCCAGACAGCCACCCAGCCAGGAGGGGCCACACGCGGGACTGCTTCGGAAAGTTGTGCAGATGGGAGGTATAATCTAAGTCCAGGTCCTATGTATAGTATGGTTCTCCAAGGATGCTCAGGTCAAGAGATGCAGGCTACTTAAATGTCTTAGGGATGGCTGCACTAAGACCAAGGAACTAAATTCTGAGCATGGGCTGGACTGGCTGTGGTCTAACCCGAGGATCTGAATGAGACTAGAGTCAGTGAGCCCCAGTCTAAGAGGTGTGGAAATGTGAGCCCTCATGCCCATGACCCCGTTATCAGACAATATAGACTAGGTCTTGGGCCAGGAAGAACTGGTACATAAGGTGACAGCCAGACTAGCTCCAGGTGGGACACTGAGTGCCAAATACAGAGGCCACTAAGCCTATAAGCTGTAGGACAAGTGGGTCTGTGTTCCACACGAAGAAGAGAAAAAAGGCGCCACTGGTATTGGCCCTGGCAAAGAACTAGAAGGCCCCAGAAGCTGTGAAACATTTTCTATTCCTGCCCGTTACTCTGTCCTCATTGTGCTGAGGCAGATTGGGCACACAGCCTTGGACTGGATTCTTGACAGCCAGCCGTTCTGCACAGACATGCATGATGTCTGCTCTCTGGCCAGGAGGTTGTGTCCCAGCATAGTTGTCAGGCACAGTGCTGAGTGATAATGGATAAGATGTGAGCCCTGCTGGTTTCAGCTCCTCCTTGGGTGGGGTAAGGCAGGAACAGAAGAATCAGACCAATTTATTTTTTTTGGGGGGGTGAATTAATTTATTATGAAGGTACAGTACTCATTCCATAAAAATACTGGTATCTATCTGGGTGTGGTGGCATTTGCCTTTTTTTTTTTTT